>JAPYZT010005238.1:0-20322 GCA_030522965.1 Tryphoninae sp. A BG-2022a
GAGAGAGAGAGAGAGCTGCGAGGGCACATAACGTAAAGAGACGTCGTATCTTGAGAAATCCGTGCCGAGAGCGCTTGGTCACGAGGATATCGCGGAGCGAGTCGAGTTTTAAAACGTCCATACAGCGAGGGACGACACGGTTGAAACAAAAAAAAAAGAAATAACAAAAAAGTCGAAAAAAGAAAACAAAGAAAAAAGTCGAAGAGGCAGAAAATACGGCGACCTCCCCGGTCTCTCCCTCTCGCTCTCTTTCTCCCCGAGATCATAATCTCCAGTGTATGTACAAACTTATATATAAATTGCGTCCATATATAAGTTGCGAGTCCAAATTATACAAAAGATCTAAAAATTTGATCGAAATATCGTTGACTTGAATTTTTTTGTTTTCAAGCTGTTCGTTGCACTTCCTTGGACAAACAAAATACGACACGGATATTCCTCCACATCGCCAATGAGTGGTAAATATTTTCATACGAGTTGAAAAAAATGCGATCGTCAGGGAAATATCGTATCGAGGAATATCCAAGAAAATAATTTCTTACGTTTTTTAAAGCCAGCGAGGGAAAGAAAAACGCTCGTTACAGTTTCGATCGTAAATGAACGGCGACTAATTAACGTCACTGCGCGATAATGCAAGGTGAATCCTCATGAGAGAGAGAGAGAGAGAGAGAGAGAGAGAGACAAAAAAAATGGCGGCGTTTTGAACGAGCAAACAAGGTCTCTTAGTGGCGCCCTTTCGTGAAGAATAATTGTTCACGCAGCAAGGGAAAGAGGGCGCTCGTTGAACCGGCCTGTTTCCTGGGATTCCCCGAATTGACTCTTTGAAGAATAATCTATAAACTTTCATCCAATAATATCTCGTTTTTACGTAATTTTATTTTCATTTAATTCACAGTTTTTATTTATTTTTTGAAAACGAAATAAGAATATTTAGCAAGGATATAAAACAACGAGTCTGCTACATTAATGAATGTTAATAAAGAAAAATATAATCAAACATAATTTTATGTTTATATTTGTCGCATCGAGGATCAAACTTTCTCGAGTTTAAAAAGTCAGTGTGGATGAGAATCTTTATCGAGGCAGTCGAGGTCGAAAACGACTACGAGGGTTCCCTGGGACTTTTTGCCATTATTAAAGTATATATATATATATATATATATATATATATGTATGTATGTATGTATGTATGTATGTATGTATGTATGTATGTATGTATGTATGTATGTATGTATGTATAAAGAATACAAGTATAATGCGTATAAATCGTGTGTTTTGGTTCTCGAAAAGAAACGAGAGTGTTTGTACAGCTAATGGAGCTCGGTGCGACGGTCGACGTGTATATACGAGCAGTCCGAGCGAGACCAAAACGTGCTTTCACGTTGTGTAAGTCAGCGAGCCCGCACGGACCGTTCGAAAATATCGACTGGAGCGACATACGAGTGAGAAACGTCGTAGACGAGAATGCGAAAAATTCAACACGAGTTGCATTCACTTTATCTTTTTTGTTTTTTCTTTGCGTTCATGCGCTCCTTATTCAATTCTCCAACGAGTCCAGTAACAGCTGTATAATAATGCTATCTTATCGAGGAAAAAAATGAACAGGGACTGTTATCGCGGTGTATTGCTTTATCCTACGGAGAGAGCGAGAGAACTAACCCCCCCTCTCTCTCTCTCTCTCTCTCTCTCTCTCTCTCTCTCTCTCTCTCTCCCTCCCTCCCTCCCTCCCTCCCTCTCTCTCCTTCACTACTTTGCTGTCGTAGCTGGTGGAAGTGAGACGACACAAATGATGGAAAAATGAAAGTCCGGACAAGTCAGATGTGATATTGTTGAGTCTGAAAGATGAGTTATAACGCAGTTATATATTTACACAAATACGCAAATCGAGACATTCCAGTCTCTCTATTTCTGCTATTTATATTCAGAAAACAAAACCATTAAAATTATTCTTTGATCTCCGATTATTGTCTCATAAATTCTGTTATCAAGTGCAACGCGAGCCACGAGATAAATCAAGAATATTAAATTATTTACTCCATCAAGAATAACTTTTCCGCCTCGACTGTGGTTTCTGCTCAAGAATTAACGCTCACCAAGCTCATTCCTTTTTTCAATCCCATTGCCCAAAGCACAATTTTATTTAATTCCCAATTGAGCATTTCCATCAATGAAAACAAAGATTATAAAAATAATTGTCCAAACAATGTTTACAACTTGACAATAAAAAAAAAACAAAAAATTCTTCATAAAGACAAAAATCATATAATCATTCTCCTTTCGTCCAACGTTTCGCTATATATATTTTTTTATTATTTCGAGCACGTGCGTCTGGGAAGGATAATTTTTTTTCTTCTTTCTCGCAAGGGCATACATCCAAGTGACGTAGCATGGGAACATCGTTCGTGCTACAATTTGTCGTTTTTTTTCTTCTCTCTCTTCTTTTCTCTCAACTACCCAAGGTTGAGAACGGTTAGTCATTGCAATAACCGTCGCCGGGCCTCTTTGCGAACGATATACACGCGTGTACACACACACACACACACACATGCAACACATACAGAGGCGCTTAAACATACAAGAGCTGAGTCAGGCTTCCTGTGGCTCGACGCGTTCGCTGACGTCGAGAAGGTATATACAATAGCTAGCCGAATGCGGACTGCTCTTATCACAGAGACCAAGGCGCTGATAAGACGTCCACTGAATCGATAAACCCGTCTCGAAACTCTTGCATCTCTCTTGACACTCTATGACGCTAATATTTAAACAATATTTCATACAGGTCGAATGGGAATTGGGAATAAAGAAAAAATAATAATAATAATAATAAAATAAGATAAATGGGGAGGGGGGGGAGGGTTAGGAGAGAATTCGCCGATTTCCGTCGGTTGGGTGAGCGCGCATTCGTCGTAAATAACGATGTAATTATAGGGCACGGTTAACCGGTGCGATATTTTTTATTTTATTTTTTCTCTTTGCAGGAGAATAAGGCGCGCGACGGCGCTCTCGCTTTCTCACGTGGGGAGTATACGTACAACGTACCGGCGGCTCGAGAGAGAGAGAGAGAGAGAGCCGGCTTGTGCTTCGAGGGCAGAGCCGACGGCCCGATGCGCACGCACACGCATGTACGTATGCGCAAGCGCGTGCGCGCGCAGCCTCGCGACTCTCTCTCCCTCTCTCACGCGGTCGCTCTCGATGACAGCCGGCTGTCATTGCAAGCTACTACCACGTGATATCACTGTGCTTCCCATGCACGGTCTTCTTTGAAACTTGCGTTTTTTTTTAATCATTGTTCTTTTGTATTTATGGCTTTTTTTGTTTTTGTTTCGTAGGAATGAAAAATCGAAGATTTTATCGAGGGGACCATGTGATTTCCGGGCGTGGTCGCGGAAAGGGACGCTGTTGCTCTCTCTCTCTCTCTCTCTCTCGCCCTCTCACTCACTCACTCACTCTCTCTCTCTCTCTCTCTCTCTCTCTCTCTGTGGGTTCAACGGAATTCCGTATCGCGACCGGCGTAGCCCTCATTAACGGCCACTCAACTTCACGCCAATGAAAGCGAGTCGATTATGCCGGGACGAGTTGTCGTCGCGACAAAACAGAGAAAACTTTGTCGAGGAGAAAAAACGTTTCGCGGATGAATAATATTTCGGGTGATGAACGCGAGAGATTTCTCTCTCCGCGGATAATTTTAACGTTTTAATCGAAATACGAGAAACGGGAGATAGAGAGAAGAGAAGACAAGACAGTGAGGGGGGGGGGGGAGAGAGAGAGAGAGAGAAGAGAGAGAAGAGAGAAGAGAGATTTTACAGCGAGAGAGAAACAGGATGTTTTATCCGCGCCCTGGTGACGCTCGGCATGTTCGTCATAGGTAATTTAAAGTTAGAACATCGTAGTCGTCGAAGCGCGAGGTCCCGACGAATCGAATTAAATGTCATCCCCGGTGCCAGCAAGGTCGACGAAAGATTTCTTTTTTTTGTTTTCTTTTTTTCTTTCTATCTCTTTATCTTTTCTCGTCTTCTTATTTTGTTTGACCGTTCTCTGATGTCTCTACGCTTCTCTTTCTCTCTCTCTCTCTCTCTCTCTCTCTCTCTCTCATTCTTCCTCGCTACATCATCCTCGGGATGGAGAAAGTCTCGATGCGAGAGAGCGAGACGAAAGAGGTCGGGCCTCCTGGCTTACGAGAGGATTGGGGCGCATCGTACTCGTCGCACATATCATCCGTCGGCTCTTCGTCGTCGTGAGTTTAGTTTTGCCTCTTGGGAGAGAACGAGCCGACACACAAGCACTCGCGAGACGAGACACTCATCGAATAATGCAGTACTCGTGTGGAATTCGTCGAAAATGTTCACTGCAATGCTTACAGGTAGATTTGTGATAATAATAGTTGATAAGGATTGGTAATTTATCTTTCCGTCAGGACGAGTAGTTTACTCTGCGAGTCATCGATAACATAGATACGATATTGAATCATCGATTATTGATACGGTATCGAGATATAAAAACATATTTAAAAAAGAACACAAAATATTGAAAATTTTCTCTTTTAATTACAAGCATAATGAATATATATATATATACAATATTTTATATATATTATATGATATTTTATTTATATTTTATATATATATTTTTACATATATACAAATATATATGTGTGTGTGTGTGTGTGTGTGTGATATTGAAAATTTTCTCTTTTAATTGCAAGCATAATAAATATATATGTATACTTATATATACTTGTGGTTTAACGTCGCATTTAAATGATACGCAAATAACCCGTGGAGTGTAATTGTAATAGTCATTGTAGGAATTGAAAAAATAAAAGAAGAAAAAAAAACCGTTGGACTCGTAGAGGCCAGTATGAGAATATCGCGAATAGTACGAACGATAGAAAGTATAGGGATAAAAAAGAAGGAATGAAAGACTCACGTAAATAAGGCCGGAGTAATAACGATCCTTGAGGTTATGAAGTACCGATGCTTCGTTCAAGCAGGTAAGCTCGGCCATGTCCTCGACCTTGTCGAATTTCGGTGGATTCATCTTCTGTATGTCGTCCTTTGCGACCAATACACGTTTGCCGGTCTCAGCAATTTCAACCTCTACCTCGTCGCCACGTTCGCCCTTGATGCCAGCAGCAACGAAGCCTTGGCTCTCGTGTGGTACCCATACCAATTTCTTCTGGGTCCATTCCGCCTGTGTCGCAGGATCATTGAAATTGTTCCTGTCGACGGATAGGTAACGCAATTCCGGATCGGACCGGTCTACCCTCGAATCAGCGTCCGCCATCTTTCTTTACCGCGCACCACAATGCGTCCGAAGTGCGCCGCCTGCCTGTTCTTCTATCTCACTCACTCGCTCTTTCTCGCTCACTGTCTATCTTTCTCACTCGCTCTCTCTCTCGTTCGCTGCCTTTTTGCCTTGTGAAAAATAAAGTAACCGCTCTCTTCGTTCCGAACGTTTGCTCGATGCTCGCTTCTCCTCTCTACCGCCTCTCTCATACACACGCACACACTGTCTCTCGTAGACGCCGCTCTCACTCTCACGCCCCGTAGCTGCAGACACAACGTCTTCTGCACGGCTTCCCACGAACGTATACTTCGTACTCTCTCTCTCTCTCTCTCTCGCTCTCTTACTCTTTTCCCCAGCGCTATCACTCGACCGTTTGTCCACGAATTACTCGTACGAGTAATGTATTACGACTCGACGATTTTGTTCTAACCCACGTAAAACAAATACCGCACATGTGAACTGGCGGGGTAGGGAGGGGCAAGGACGAAAAAAACTAAAAAAAAAATTCGTAACGTATCCAACGTGGACTCTCTCTTTTTCGTTTCGCGTTTCTTTTCTTCTCCTCTCTCACACGACGGAGTCGACACACCGCGCGCTGCCACACTACTTCTGAAAGCTGACTCCCGGCAGGCCGACTCGTCTACCCCATGGCTTGGTCCGTTCTCTCTCCCCTCCCAATTCTCCGTTTACTCATTTTCTCGTACCGTCTGTTGCGCGCTTTCGCAGCGACTCATGGCGCCATCTGACAACTACGACCATCGTTAAATCACGAGACTCGTATTTCTACTGACAGATGGCGATGGTAATTTCTTTCTCACATCAGTTGAAAAAGGTTTTCGTAACAGAAATCGAATGAAATTTTGCAGATTACCTTTGTCACTGAAATTGTATATACATACGCATAGATGGATATACATAGTCACATATAATATGTAGCAACACGTGTCAAGACAACCCCAAACATTATCTTACAGTGATGATTGTCCTTTGCACTCTTACGCCACGAATACCCATTTATGTTATCATTCTATCGAGCATTTTTCGTGCGATAGCCATTGTCTCAAAAATACATATCACGCGAGATCTCATTGCTGTTTAGATCACTGACGTGGCTGTACGACTTAGGTCAAGTGAAACCTTGCAAGAAGTGTCACTACTCACTCGGTTCAACAGGTACGAACTTCATAATACGTCAGTTCGTTGTTCTTGTTTCATTATCGTGCATACATATCACCAATGAATTATCAAATTACATATTATTGATAGCTCATAGACCTATCTCAACTGTATTGATCCGAAATGGATTATTCTTGGTTGAAGAATCCTGTTGCCTCCAAAAATGTAGTTTTTAGCCTCGGAGTGTCACTGTAATACTTTCTATGGTGTCGTTTACACGCGCCAAATATGGTTGTTTCGGTTTGTGGGCCAAGACAAGAGCGAGGAGTCGAATTAAGGTCAACTTTTTCGCGTCCGAAGTTAGACCGGTACGAGGTACATGGTGCCGTATATGGATATATATTACGAGCGAGAGGGACGAGACGAGAATTTTACAGCGGTCAAGGCAGAAAACTATTGTTTGCCCTCGGGTTTAATGAATCATTATAACGGCCTTATATGGAATAAGGGAGACGAGATTTAACTTAGTCATCGACTAGTTCTCGCTCGATACCGTTTCAAGAATATATCTTAATATTTACAGGAGATGTGTGAATTAACGACAACTAAATATTCGTATTTTTCAGAAATAAACAATCACAATTTGGAAATATGGCTTCCTATGGGGCACGGATGGAAATGGACATAAATGATTATGCCAAGAAGATGGGGGTACGTTCCAATTCATTGATACAACGTTAATTTCTGTAATTGCTAGAATGTAATAGTGATGTTATTAATTTTTAGGCAACAATTGTCGATTTGAGGAGCGATACTGTGACGAAACCTTCACCTGCCATGAGAAAAGCGATGTTCAATGCTGAAGTCGGCGACGATGTTTATGGCGAAGATCCAACAGTCAATGGTTTATACAATCTCGATTATAGAGTAAACATGGAATATGTATGAATCGGCACATAACTAAACTTTGTTTATGTTATTTTTTGTAGAACTGGAACGAAAAGCTGCTGATATGCTCGGTAAAGAAGACGCTTTGTTCGTACCATCAGGCACGATGGGAAATCTCATTGCCAGTAAGTTCTTTCTCGATTGATTCGTTCTATCCATCGAACGAGAGCAACAAAGAGAGGGTGAATTCTTGCTTCGCATTAAACTTGAGACGAGTTTAGAAATAACTTTTGTTTATCTAAATAACACTTGGCAAAAGAAAATGTTACGTATTTTCTTGTAATTAATTTCCTTCGATGCAGAGTCAAGAAGTTATGAAAAATACGTTTTTATGGAAGAAATTTATGAACCAGAAACTTAGAGATTCTTTTGATCTGTTCAACAGTAATGGTTCATTGCAACGAGCGTGGCTGCGAGGCTTATTGCGGCGATGGTTCTCACGTAGTGTTGCACGAACAGGGAGGGGCAGCACAAATTGCCGGTGTAACAATTTGTCAAATACCAAATCATTTCGACGGTAGTTTTGATTTGTTTCGACTCAAAGCAAACATTCGCAACGATCGTTTGCACGAGCCAATATCGAGACTCGTGATCGTGGAAAATCCCTTTAACGGAAATATCGTAGATAGAAGTTGGCTCGCGGAATTATCCGTACTGGCCAAGGAACAAAAACTTAAATTACACATGGATGGAGCCAGATTGTGGAACGCTGTCGTTGCATCTGGAATTTCAGCTAAAGATATCGTCGATATGTTCGATTCTGTCAGTTTCTGCTTGAGCAAAGGTCTCGGCGCACCGGCCGGCTCGCTACTATGCGGCAGTCGTTCGTTCGTGTCGCAGGCACGAAGATTGAGAAAAGTTTTGGGCGGTGGGATGCGACAATCTGGTATACTGGCAGCCGCTGGTATAGTCGCTCTTGATGAGACGATACCGATGTTGAAACTCGATCACGAGCGAGCTCAGAAAATGTCGAACGCAATTACAGCCGTTCACCCAAAAATTTGTGATTGCAAATCGGGCAACATGAATATGTTATTTTTTGATTTAAGTTGCTTGCAAGGTGGAATGGATGCAAAGGAATTTGTACAGAGACTTTCCATGGTTGACGATCGTCCGGAAAATCCCAGAGTTATTGTCAGTGCACTGGCCCTGACCCGTTGGACCGTCAGGTTTGTTTTTCATCGTGACATCGATGACGATATGCTCTCTGCTGCTATACACAAGATAAAATATATCTTGGGATAATAATTGGGAGCGATTTTAACAGAGAAACCAAAGGTAAAAACTATCTATCATCGAATTCCAATACAACTTACCTGGAGAGCGACGAAAATTATCAACGCGCTATTATAGGGTACTTTTTTCCCACTGAAAAATTTCTGCGTCCTTGTGCGTGACACCACGATATTTGTAATTTGAGAACCTATTTTCTTTAAGAATCCATTGAATTAATCCTGTAAATAAAAGTTAGTAGAATAACATAATAGTATGTTTTGGAAGAATAAATGTTTCTCTGAAAAACTAATCATATCTTGCGTATGTTTGCTGTAATCCTTTATTGTTACCTTCCCAGCAATGACTTTGTCTCTACAACACATCCGAGTAGAAATCATCGAGCGATAATTTAAGTTGCTAAGAGACGACAAAATTATTTTGCTTTGACGAGATTACAGTTTTCTTAGCTTCAGGCGACGATTCCTGACGTATAAAATGACGTTAGAGTGAACACGTTCAATTAATTCTGAAATGCGTCGTTAACTGGTTCTTCTTCATCGTCGTCCTCCTCGCCCTCACTCTCGAAAGTGTTGTCCGGAATATCATAGAGTCGTATCATCGGCTTGTTCGGGTCTTTCATAATCAAATATTTTCCGTCTTTTTGCTTGAGACAAATGTCAATTATGCAGCGCAATATACCCCAAGCATTATCCATGTTGAGATTAATCTGGGTCGCAAATTCATTGGGCTTGTACTGCTGAGTGCCGAGAATAACGTGTTTACTCGAATCACGCACGAGCGCACGAGAAACATATCCGAATTTCAATTGATCGGAACCAGCGAGAAGGGCTTGAACAGTCCATTTGGCGAGTTTGCAAGCATTGTTGCGAAGTTCGTTGGCGAGAACAGCACCACGTTGAGTGTCGAGTTTCTGTCGCCATTCGACGCCATTGGCAAGTTTCGAGTCCCACTCGTTGAGAGCCTTTATAGTCAAAAATTGGATTTCGTTGTTTGGTCCTTGCATGACAGCATCGTGCTCGCAACGACAAACGAGAACGACTCCGTTATTCAGGTCCCATTTGCGATAACGATAAGCAACACTAGCAACATCGCTCTCCTCCTCCTCGGAGATGAAGGGATTGCCCTCCTCGAACTTGTAACGTGGTTCGTTGGACTTCAACACTTGTTGCGAGAAATTGTGATTTATAAAAGTAGCCTCAAGAGCTAAATTACGCGGTGAATTGAGAGAATTTCCATCATCTTGGGGTGGCTCGACGCTCGTCTCGTTCACTGTAAGAAGATCGAATTCAGTGTTGTCGCGCTTGTCGAAGAAGAGCTTGTCTCCGATCTTCTCAATCACAATATCCCAAGAGTAGTTGCTGCGGGTTGAGCACATTATCGTTGCGAGAATGGCGTCCGTCGCATAAACGTTGCCCTCGGTCTTTGAAAGCTTACGAATAACGGGATCATCGGTGGTCGTTACAGTATGGAAAATACGATCGATTCGCTGCAATGGTTTTTCGTTTTTCACGTTAACGCGATCGTAAGTTTTGTCGTAATACTCCAACGAACCACAGCACTTGATATCTTCGCCATCCTTGACACCTGGTAATGACAGTTTTGCCAAACGGGGAAAATCCATTTCCTCGATGGTGACCCAATCGGGACGCACCGTCACAGAAGCATCACGAATCTTGATGGGCGGCTGATTCTTATGATTCCTCATACCCTGCTGACGGCCCCAACGTTTCGTCTGACCCTTACGCTCGCGTTCGCGTAACTTCAGCTTTCCAAGCTGTTGCATCTGGTTGAGACCGCCGCGTTGACCGCCACGACCACGCATATTGCGTTGGTTCTTTCCAAAACGTCCACGTTGGTAAGGAGGTTTCTGGACACGAGTCGTATCCACCAGATGGAATGTCGATTCATCTTCGTCGTGATAGTATGCATATTGGCTTCCCGAGCCAAATTGAGACGCGTACTTGTCTGAAAAGGAACGAGAAAGCCATGATTACTCGAATTCTCATAGAAAACCAAATAAGGTGTTAACAATGGGATATAGTTTTTTTAATTGGATTAATAAATACGTGACTCGATAAATTTCGAGAAAGTGCTATATCAATAGTAATCAATATTTTTTAAATGATTAAATATTCATTAGACATAAGACCAAAGTTAATATAAAATTTCTGGAAAATCCCAGGTGTGAAAGTCAAATAACCTGATAAAATCTGAGGAAAATGGATATCAGATGATGTTCAATCATTATCTATTCTAAAAGTTCTAAAATTGTTACTTAACTACTCGACACTAGTAGCAACCAAAATGTCAACGTTGATGTTATCGTTGCAAAAATAATGGCTGAACTCAGAAGAGAAACAGGATAATGGATTTTTAAGAAAATTACTGTCACTGGGACTTCTAGGGACGACGTCAAAACGCAAAAAAATCTGTGAGCAGTACAAGTTTAGGAACGAAAATAATATTTGAGGTTAGGTCGGACGAGGAACAATGTGTTATCTGTTTACGTGACAACTTACTGGTGAACTTTTTGTCTTGAAAGGCTGCTCCAGTCCAGTCGGAAATCTGTTGATAGTAAAGGATATAACAATGTCATAAAGGTTTTTGGAAACGACATCGATCGTAAATGTGACCGGACGTACGCGTCTCTTACCTTTCCCAGACGGTCACCTTTCGAGAATGGCTGATACGGCATGTCCTTGAATTGTTCCGGCAACTCGTACGGTCCCCAACCATCAGGATTGCTTTGTATAGGCGGCTCTAAGTGCACTGTTTCCTCCATTTGTGGAGTTTCGTTGGCCATGATCAACGAAAAATCGTCAATCTCAACCTTCACGAAACGATTCAGACACTACGCCCCGAGTACGAAACAACGTACACCACACCGGATGCTGCTGCCGGAGCGGAAAAGGAGCTGACGCCATTGTCAACGCCATTTTTGCAGTGACAATCAACTCGCAACTCTAAATAATTGGATACTGAATATAGCAGCAATATTAGAATGTACTGTTTAAAGAGGCAATGTTTTATTTAAGTTCACCTACAAATGATGAGACCACGGTATACATATGGGAAACTTGCAATTTTTCATCTGATTTAGGACAAAAATGAATTTCAATTTTCTGTCGATCTCGGAACTTGCAGCCTGCAGATAACGTTAACACGAGATTGTGGAATTCGAAACTTTCCATACATCTTCAATGTCGTAGACTCGGTCTCGGCTTTCGCGATTTTACTAGTAAAATCGGAAATAACCGTTTATTCATGTTTTCCCCACTTTTGACTCGCAAATACCGATAGACAGCCAATAACGATTTGACAATACAAAATATATTACACATGTTCTTTGGCTAACTTCGCAGTAGTCGAGGTCCGCTGTTTTATTTCACCGTTGGCTACTCTGACACGACCGTGACGCCCCTCGAGGCAGATAGGCGAATCGACATAAGACGCGATATCAAAATCAAAAGCGTTATTCGTGCGTACAAAATTAAATTGTTATTTTATCGTGACTAAAGTGAGTAAACATTATCTTTTTTTGTATGAAGATGCTCAGTGATAGTGATCTTTTCGTTCAGTTATGCGAAAACCATGGTATTCCCCCGCCGGCGGACGTTCTCGAGGCGATTAAATGCGGCAGGTTAGTGATGGAAAGCCGTCTCTCGAAGACGCGCGTACAGTAGAATATGTTCATAATTTGAGTATTACAGAATGATAGTACATAGATTCCAATTTAACTACAATCTTTACCCTGTTAACCTGTATCTTAATCTCATTAACACGAGGGTTTGTAGCATGACGCATATCAATTGGATATAAAATAATGCAGCGCCAATGAGTCCTTAGCTGATTTCTTGACATTCAGGGGTTTGTAAAGTTTCGTTCGGATGTAAACAAGGCGCGAGATATATAACGACTGCTTGCAATGACACAAAAAGTTTTCAATTCTGCATTTAAATTTACTTAAATAACGTAAATAAACGAAATTCCTTCGATTAAATTCCGATGAAGCTCTGCAAATAACGAGACTGTCTCTCTTTTCAACTCTCGTCCACATAGCTCAACCGGTGAACTTCGTTTGTCATGCATGTCAATCGTCGTACCGGTATGCGGTGTCTTGGCGAGAATGCTTACGTCGAGCTCGACAATCAGAATGGTTGACCTCAGTGATTGTATGTTACTGTCAAAAGGTCTCAGCAGCATATTGAACGCACTTTCCGAAGGGTCGAACATAACCTCCTTGAATCTGAAGGGAAACAATATCAATGGTCCAATAGTCGGCCAAATGGGAAAAATATTTCTTCACAATAATACCTTAAAGCGATTGTCGATGGAGTGGAACAATCTTGGAACTGATACGGAAGCGTTTGAAAATTTCTGCAAAGGTATCAGCCTGAATCACAACATAGAGGAGTTGGATCTTCGATACAATCAGATATCACCGAACTGCGCAGAGTCATTGTCAAAAGCTTTAAAAACTAACAAATCATTGAAAATCGTTGATTTGGGATTTAACACTTTGGGGCTTCGAGGTGGTCAGCTATTACTGAATGCAGTACGTGAAAACCGTAGCCTCACAAAATTGAATTTGCGAGGAAATTGCATACCCGAGGAGTTTGTTTATTCCATAGAAGAACAAATTCACAAAAATCAATGTCGTAGTTTGGTCTCGCAGGCAAATATTACTGAAAGCGTTTCAAAGATCGTTAATGAACATCTGGAGAATGAATCGCACAAATTGGACAAAGGCAGCTTGCCAATAAACGATCAGGTGAAAATTCGTTTAAACATTGTGGCTTCTAACGAATCTCGTGGCAATGAGTCAGAGCTCGACAATTCTCTTTCAACCACAAAAATCGTTGGAACATCATACGGAGATGTCATCAATCATACAAGCGACAAACCGTCCAAATTTGTAGAGCCGAAGATGAAGATGACCGAATTGAATCAAATGCTGCAAGATCGTAGTAACGCAATTGAATTGTTAACAAAGGAAATTGGGACACGGACCGAAGAGACAGAAGTGGCGATGAGTCTTGTTAAGCGATTGGAAAATGAAATAAAAGTATTAACCGAAGAACGAGAGAATCTGAAATTGGAAAAAGTGCAGGAACTCACGGAACTGAAAGAGAATCAGAAAAAATCGGACGACCATTGGCAACGAGAATACAAGAAATTGCAAGAATCTCTTAAGGAATCCTTGCTGCGTGAAAAAGAAATGGAAAGTCTATTGCAACGTTACGAGCGCGAGTTGCGGAAAAATTCCATCGAGATGACGACATTGAAGGAGAAAACGATGTCGCAGACACAATCTTACGAGGATATCGTAACAAAGAATCGAATAGAAATGCATAGAATTCGCAGGGAGGCGAGAGAGAGAGAAAATCGTCAAAAAATTGAATTAAACATTGCGAAGAATACTTTGAAGGAGAGTACGCAGGCTCTCGAGGAGTGTCAGACTCAATTACAGAAGAGTCGAGTGGAGCTTCGTGAAACAGCGGATAGTTTATCGACCGTGAGAACGAGACTCAACGAGGTCGAAAAAATTAACAAAAGTCTTGTAAGGATCGAGGAATCTTATCAGAGTCTTAAGGACGATAAAAAGTTGTTGGAGGAAAAACAGCTCGATTCCCAGAGAACACTTGCAACGTTGCAGCGCCAAATTGCGAAACTTCAGAGCGAACTGATCGAACCGCAGAGACGTTACGACCTCATCAAGGACGAATTGGAACAGGAGAGAGAAAAAAGCGAAAGACTGAAGCGCGAGCTTTCGGAAGAACGTTCCAGGCTTCACGAGCAAAACGTTCAGATACAGACACTGAATGCTCAGATAACCGCGTTGAATAATCAGATCAACGAGATACAGAATAATCACATCGAGACTCTTCGTGAACGCGACAAGGAGCGCAAAATTCTTAAAGAAACGATTACCAGTAAGGAGCAACGTTTCAATGAATTTAAGTGAGTACGATCTTTCGTTAAATAACGTAGAAAAATGTACTTATTGAAGTGATATCCACTGATATTTATATTTGTTCTTTTCTGACACGCAGGACTGAAGAGGTGCAACGAGCGAGTCAACTGTACGCAGCGTTTAATAAATATTTTGGCTCCATCGGTCCAAATACAACGTTATAATAATTACAATTATTCATCAGTTCGATGATTATAATCGTTAGCAAGTATCATTAACGATAAAGATCATTAACCGGTGAATAACGACTCTCTAAAATTTTAACTCTCAAATATTTGTAAATATTTTTTGATATAAAATATTTGTTTTCTACTTTCGTACTTCAGTTTATCGCTTCTTACCGGAAATCTCAAGAGCGAAATAAAAAAAAAACACGCGTATTATTATCAGTAGGTAGCCGATATTACAACGTTATAATAATTACAATTATTCATCAGTACGACGATTATAATCGTTAGCAATTATCATTAACGATAAAGATCATTAACCGGTGAATAACGACTCTTTAAAATTATATATTTGTAAATATTTTTTGATACAAAATATTTGTTTTCTACTTTCGTATTAAAGAGCGAAACAAAAAAAATACGCGTGTTATTATCAGTAGGTAGCCGATATTACAACGCAGGACTGAAGAAGTGCAACGAGCGAATCAACTGTACGCGGCGTTTAACAAATATTTTGGCTCCATCGGTCCAAATACGACGTTATAATAATCACAATTATTCATCAGTACGATGATTATAATCGTTAACAATTACCATTAACGATAAAGATCATTAACCGGTGAATAACGACTCTTTAAAATTATATATTTGTAAATATTTTTTGATACAAAATATTTGTTTTCTACTTTCGTACTTTATCGCTTCTTATAGGAAATCTAAATAGCGAAACAAAAAGAAAAACACGCGTATTATTATCAGTAGGTGGCCGATATTACAACCGCTGAAAGTAGCGCGCACGCACCGCGGCTTTTCATAAATACAGAGAGACGCTTCAACGTGGAATGTTAAAAACGCCTAATCGCCTCTCGGTCTCGTAGAAAATCCTCATTCGTGCCTCGCCTCTTTTATTACGAGCTACATACGTACCGTATATTTGCGTGTCAGATTATAGATATGTATTCGCACATGTCTGTCGTGATAACGATCATAGGTGTGTATTTATACATGTATATACACATACTATAGCGTTAGTAGTATACTTGTTAGATACAAGCCAATTGCGGCATTGGCGTCCAAGGTGGAAAACAATTATCCGCTATTTCTGCTAAACGATTTTCATCGTTTTCCTCGAATCATTACTCGCACGACCCCCGGCTGTTCCGACAATTAGTATCGACTTAACCAACTTCCTTTTCCCATCCTCTCTATCATTACGAGACACTGTTCCACGTGGATTTCTCGAAATTCCACATTCCTATATACATACATATCATTCTCTCTCATACCTTTAAAATTCGTAAGCGGAAAGAAATTGAAAGTGATCGATGATATATACGTCAGCGTTTTTCAGTCTGCCTCAAACTCTCCTTCTGTTTACTTAACGTTTCGAAAATTACATAATAACACGTCTCTGCGTTCGGTAGTTAAAAATATTATCATTTCGACGAGGCGCATTAATTCATCATCGTTTCCCAAGTCAATATTTGAATCGCTAAGGCTTTCTAACAACGATCGACTTCCTTCATACGACAAAAACACACGTCGCGTAACGATAAAACTAGTCCGTCGTAAATCATAAAATAGCGAGAATGTTTTTAAGCAACGGGCGTTAAGGAAGAATAACAATCACACCTTTTTCTTTTTTTTGACAATAAATAGTTCTTTAATAATTTAACTTGCTCGGTTTCTATACATTTTACATGACTACTATTATATAAAATACATACATTTTTTGTGTGTTTATGTTTTTGTTCTTGTAACTTACTTGACGTAGCTAAGAATTAGGTAAGGGTCAGGTTACCGATAGCGAGTCGGTAAAAAGAGATGAACAAAAACGAAACGAAAGAATATTCGTACCAGGATCGTGTACGTAAATTGTCTTAGCCATCGCAAATTGTTCAAGAGGCGTTGGGGAAAAGGGGAGAGCGAATATCCATATTATTCAAATGGCAGTTACAGCTTAATAAGTCTCTCTTCGCAGGATCATTGACAATCGTCGATGAGTCCCTCGATATATATCGTATACGATAAACAGTAAATGAAATTGTATCTCTAATATAGAGACACCGTCGTCTATTATTCTTTCTTCTTTTTAATAACGAACAATTTTTTTTTCTTTCTATAAGTAAACACAATATCGCATCGTTCGTCGGTAATTATTTTGTCTTCTTGAATCTATCGAGGCGCATTTATTCGTTCAATGCCTCGATTCGAGATTTGTCACGGTTTTATAAATAATATTAACGAAGAAAAAAGAGAATTTCGAGATAATGAGGGGAAGGCGATTTGTAATTTACAGTCACGCCGGTTTGACTCGTACAATGGAATAATTTTTGTAGTTTCCTTCCGTTCAAGTACATGAGTTACATTGTTCTTATTGCTTGGTGTATACACACATATTGTTTATATGTACTCGTTTGAAGTCTTGGTAGAAATTTTAATCTCACTCGTTACGTCGTGCGAAGGACGTTAACTCGTGTCAATGTTTATAAGTACGAGAATATAAATTCTACGCGAATGTCATTTAGTTTTATTTTTTAATTAATTAGTTTTCTTCGAGTAAAAAGATTCTTGTATTAATTTCCAATCAACAACGAGAGATCCGAACGATCGCCCCGATTTGTTTTTCTACCTTATTACAGTATAAAGGTATGTAAAAGGTACCCCATTATCTTTTCTATCAAAGGTTCGACGATAAATCGCAGCGATCACTGAGAGCTCTCGACTGTTCGGTCGGACAATTTAATCTCGACCCTTATCACACGGTGTTTCTCATGGTTCATTTTTTGTTTGTTTCTTTTAAACTTATTATCCTGATGACGTTTCGACGATCCTCGACCGTTCGATATTCAAGTATTATGCTTTCTTTTGCAGCTCATTTGACTAAGACATTACATCATTAAACTCGAAAGAATTGTTATGAAGATTTGAAATCCACGAATGGACGAGATGCAACGAATAAATTATAATACTAAATTGAGGGATTAGTTCCATCTCGGGTTCTTTCCCATTCGTTTCATCTTTGGTCGCACAATCAGGGCCCTCTAATTAGAAAAGATATAATTAAAAGAAAGAAAGAATTAGAAGGCGAAGAAAGAAATAATTATATAATCTCGAGCATCTGACTTAAGGAGAAGAATCTCCCTCTCTACGAATTGGAAGTTTCAATAGATCTGAGAAAAGCAGTCTACCCTCGACCGAGGAAGAAGTTTTCTTTTAGTTATTAGTTTGTTTTTCTTTACAAGCTATATGGATACTCGGCGAGATAATTTTTCATCAACGGTGGAAGATGATCCGTGGATAATTTGTTGCTATTGACGACGAGTCTGGCGAGATGCGAGAGAGTCTGAACTTCTTTGACGAGCGGTTTGGTCAGATAAATCTGACTGTAGAGCTGTCCGCTGTAATCGACCCAGACCTCTTTTCGGTGCTCGTCGATTCTCTTGGAATAATCGATGTAATGCTCGAGCATCTTGATGGGACAATCGAAGAGCGGCATGGCGAGACTGAGTCGTGGCTCGGCATCGAGACGGAATCGTCCGAGGAAATAATGCACGCGAACGGAAGTTGGTCCTCGTGCCGTTTGAACGGAAACGGCGAAGATGAATCTGCTGTCGGAACTGTCTCTCATGAGCCAACGTCCTACCGGTGCATTTTTAAGAAGAGTCTCGCTCTGCTGCCAGCTCAAACCCTCGTGATACCATCCGCTCGTGTGCAAGAGCCTCTTTATCTCGGTAAGCCTCGTGACGTCTTTGTCGATCGGATAATTCTCGAAACTCCATGGACAAGGCATGAGCCAAGAGACCGGTGTCGTAGGTGCGTCCTCTCGTCTCTCTGGGTTAGTCTCGTTGCCACGACCACCGAGATTAGCATCGACCTGGACCAAACCACCGCCGTTGAAATTATTGCGAGTTCTACCAGCTGCGAGAACTCCGTCGTTGTCAGCATTGACCAAATTTCCAGTCGTCGCAGTGATATTCACGGTGCAATGTCCGACATTAGGTGGCAATTGAACGGTCGCGTTTACACGAATCTCCATGCCGTTGGAAGAATCTGCAGGAAGCAATTTCTTCGGACCATCGATACTTTCGTTGGTGACGATCGACGACGAGATTGGACGATTCGAGGTATGCCAAGAGTTTTCGTCTCTCGTCGCGCTGCAACAGCAAGTAGAATGTCGCTTCTTTAATTCGTTTCCTGTTAAAGAATCGCAACAGGTCTCTTGCTGATGTCGATGCTGCCGAGGTTCGTGATAATCGTCACGATAACGCCAACAATTTTGTTCCCTCTCGTTCGCTAAATTGCGACGAGCTGAATTCTCGTTATTGGACAACGATGTTTCATCAACGACGCGTCGATGTTGTTGATGATTCGTTCTCGTCGACGATCCGCATCTTCTAATACCAGGTAACTCTTGACAACCGCTGGGTGGCCTCGGACAGATCCCTTCCAAATTCGTATCCTCCTCGAATCTCTCGTGTCCCAAGCGTCCTTCTAGCTTACCGTTCTGTCGATAAATTACAAAATCGTTGTTCTCGTTCTCCATCGATAAACGCTTCTCTACCAAGCAACCACCGCCTGATAATTTCGGTCTTATTTCAATCCTTGGTGCTTCAACGAGAATCCCAGAATCCGTGCTTTGTATGAGACAACCACCCGATTGTATACTCGGTGTTGTTATCGTCACGGTGCCACCTGTTAAATCGCACGTTGTGTTTATATGACAATTTAAACCAGGTCGATAATTCTCGTCGTTCGTTAATTTAACGTCGTTCACATCTCTACGAACGTTTGATAAATTATCGCAATTCGAATGATTTCCCAGCTGCTCGAAATTCATCTTCCATCCGGAATTTTCACATGGAAACGAACCACGACTATTCGTTATTTCGTTGACGAACGTCGATGGCTGCATACCCGGCTGTTGGATTATCGTTGGACCGTGAATTATCGTCGGTGCGTTTATGAAACATCCTGGACTGTTTTCATTGTATTCCCGTGGCACGAGAAGATATCCACCTCCGTAGAAAGCACCGCTGTTCTTACAATCAGACTTTTGCATGACGACACCGTCCTCGACGACCCGATGACCAACGATCTTTTCTCCCTGCGGTCCAGGATTACAACAACCCGGAGCCGGAAATCGGTGTCGACAATTCGGGCACATTACCGTCAGCATCCTGATTTTTGGGATTGTCCTCTCAGCATAATCGACCTCGTGATTGACGACTGCAATTAAGAACAAAATAATAAAAATTAGTATAAGATAATTATAAATTGAAAGTTACTTATACCGCATACTTTTATAATTATGCATAATCGATTTTGTGATTGACGACTGGAATTTAGACGAAAAAAAATAACAAAAATTAGAACAACATAATTATCAATCGTCAGTTACTTATATCGCATACTTTTATAATTAGTATAATCGACCTTGTGATTAACGACTGCAATTTAGAAATCAAAAAAATAACAAAAAATAGTGCAAGACAATTATAAATCGTCAGTTACTTATACCGCATATTTTTATAATTAGCATAATCGATTTCGCGATTGACGAATGCAATTTAGAAAACAAAAAAATAACAAAAA
>JAPYZT010005239.1:0-23097 GCA_030522965.1 Tryphoninae sp. A BG-2022a
TGGAGACTATTTTGAATAAAATATTTTTTATAATTTTCAAATAATAGACGTGCAATTTTTACAAAAAAATTCCGGTTTCATACTTCTACACCTGGTATAGTCATTATTGATAATTCGCAAAATTGCACGGTCCAGTGAGCTCGTAAATGCGATACTCGGAGCATCCAGGCTTTATGATATTTATCACGATTAAAATGAATTGTCCAAGATGAAAATTTGCGCATATAAAATGTATTGAAAGAACCGAGGGTGCTGCACGAGCGGGAATTCGTCGGTTGATTATTTAATAGCGCTTCGGTGATTCGATAAAATAATTCACTCCACACATCGTTCGTAATATTGAAAATTAATACATATATTTCCAATTAACTAAATTCAATACATAAAATGTACAAACGCAATAATAACGTATAAATTATCAAAATGTACAATCAAAGTGAAATGTCTTTTATCATTGCGTTATAATTACTCCCAAGTAGTTCTTTATATCGATCGACTTTTTATCGCGCCGGTACGATATTCCAAAATCAAGATACGAATCAACGCGCATATTTTAACAAACGTAAGTCACCTTCAGATTCCACGCGATACTTTTATTTTTGTCGTGAGAAAAAGAAACTGAAAAATTTTCGTTTGCGTTTTAAATATGGGGCTTGTTGTTTCACTTCGTTTTTTTTTTCTTAATTTCACTTCGTCTGATCGTTCTTCATCCAGCTTATTCACGGCGCAACGACAGCAACGATGACGAAGCTTCGAAGAACTATATACCAGAACTACCCTTTGATGTCCCGAGGCGTCGCCTTGGCTCCACGGGACATCGAGGGAATTAAAGTATACGCGCCATCTCTCCTTACCGACTCTTCCTCCACTTCTTCTTCTCCTGCGTTTTCTCCTTTTTTGCGCTCCTTTTCCGTTCGTTCCTTTTTTTTTTCATCGTGGAAGACATCCTTGGTCGCTCTCAAAGAAGACCCTGTACCATTCGCGGCTGATTCCCTACAGAGTCACCGACATCACGCCAAGTTTGCTTCGTTCCACGCCATTCTGAGGCCTTCTTTTGTTTGTTGCTTTCTTAGCCATACCCTTACCCATGATCTTTGTTACATACTGACGAAGCAAAGAGGCGTTGTTTTTCTCCGCAGTCTTCGTACCTGTAACAACGCCATTTCTTTCACGGTCTTGAAATATTCTTAGCAAATAATATAGACGTGAAATTTTCTGCAGTTCACCCTTGTAAAAGGGTGAGCAATGTTTTGGAGGATGAAGCGTCTGCCCTAAAAACATTACAAATTCCACATTCAAATTTCATCACATATTCGGTTATCTAGATACTTGTAGACGTAAGGGTGAGATCCATCTTGCCTCGAAAAGAAGAAATAGTGTAAAGGTACAGGAAAAAGGGTGGAACAGATATAGCGACGCAAATCGAGCAAAAGTTCGATTTTCATTGTTCCATAACACAAAACATCCGCACGATCAGGTGCAGTTTCGCCGAGCGTTCAATCCCGCGGGAGAGAAAGTTTCGACCGAAACGTTTTCCCGGATAACTCTTGTTTACAGATGGGCAGGCCCAAGTGATAGTCGGGGACGTACACGCGCTCAAGGTAGAACCAAAAACAGGAAAACGTTGAGCCCAGACGCAAAGGCTATACACGCGCTTTGCTCCTGAGAATATAGCGAAATGTGTTGAAGATAGAACGGGGACATGTGGAAAGAAAACAAGGTAACGGGAAAGAGACGAGGGGTCTTGTCAAAACTCGAAACTCGAGTTGGAAGCTGCGAACTTCGCGGTATCCATCAGGGAGCATAAATAGCAATAGGGATTCGTTCTTCCAAAACTGGCAAAAGCTCGTGACAGCTCCCGTTACTTAACGAAACTAGCGCCTCTCGTTGTATCTTTTTCGATTATGACAATAATAATAATAATAACTGCAATTATTGTCGCGAAATTTCTCGAAGGAAATGTTGAAAAGGGAAGAAAGGTCGATTGAGAAGGTTAGTGGTGGATGAACAGTGGACGGAATCTAAGACGATCGTATAACGGTGAAGACGACAACGTTTCCAGCGGGCCAGACAGCTGTCACACCCTCGAACCACCCCAGATTGCGAGGAACGACTGGAAGGTCCCAAGACGCGAGTGCTTTTGCTTTTTTCTCGTTTTCTCTTTCTCGTCCCGTTTCTTCTCTTACTTTATCCGCGTTCTTCCTTCGTCGTTCGCTTCCCGCTGCCACTACCCTCCTTCCTTACCGGATGTCCCATGAATTCTCGATTCCGCAGTAACAGCGGCAGCGACACGAGAGAAAAACCCCGTCGTGCTATGATTCTTGCGAGCGGATAAATCAGCGTCAGGAGAAGAGAGTCGATGGTACGTGCGATAATCGCGCGTCCCTCTCGCTTTCCTCGTTTCTCGATCGGTGCGACCCACTGCTTGGCTCAACAGATCGTCCTGAGTAGTAGGTAGGTAGGAGAGTGAGAAGAGTGGGAGTGGGAGGGGGAGGGGGGGGCTAGTAGATTCGTATGAATCTGTTGAATGTTTGGGATGTGTGGAGGAAATGTTCGCGAAGCTATACCAGTTTGTGCGCGGGATGCTCTTCGTCGACCATTCCAATAATAGTCTCGCGAACTCTCCAGCGAGTATATTAATAAAAGGATTCGAGATGAAATATGTTGCTCCTATAATCCTGGCTGTATATCCTTCGTGATGCGCAAGATATTACGTTCTCTTGTTCTATGATTGACGAGAGAGAGACAGGGAGAGAGAAAGCGATCGCACGAACAGGTACTTCAACCGACGTGCTCTCGTCAGTTGAAATTCAATATTCAAACGTGCCGCCAACTTTGTTGAAGTGGCTACATCGATTATACTTTATGAATGATGGACAAATATGAGGATAAAAGCAGAGTGAACGAGTACGTCTATTGGTTGTACCTTGGCTCGAGTGTCTTTGTCCAAGCTCAATGTACATATATCTGTGTAATAACCATTGTTATTTTAAAATACTGGAAATTACGAACTGGAAGCATAAAAAAAGTAGTAAAGACCCACGCCAAATTTTCAAGCTTTCGCGCGAGTCGAGAAACATTAAATTTGAAAACCATCTCGGCATTCGCAGCTTCAAATTTCTCACTCTTATTTCATCTTGCTGACATAACGGGTTCATTAAGGGTCTCATCAGATATAAACGGCAGGGTTGATTTAAGCTTCGAGACACTTGAGTGACGTCTCTTTTCTCTCTCTTTCTCTCGGCATCTTGCTCCTCATCGTCTTTGTCACCAGTTATTTTATTATGCTGTTTAAGCCATTTGCCCAAGGTACTTTCTTATATTCTCGAAATGCTTCGTACGGCAGAAAGAGAGAGAGAGAGAGAGAGGGGGGAGGGAGAGAGAGAGGGAGAGGGAGCGAGAGAGAGAGAGAAGGATTTTCCAAAGCTGCCTCTACCGAGCTTATTTATTACTGCGGCTACGCATCTCGGATATTCCGGTGAATGAGAGCCCTGTTTCCTCCATCTCAGCTTCTCTCATTGCACACCCTTTCATATCTCGGCTCTTAAATCCACGACTGTAAATGGCTATTCTCTCTCCGCCGGTTGTTTCGGACCTAAAGAGGAAAAGGGAGTGGGATGGAGGGAGGGAGGGAGGGAGGGAGGAGAAGTAGAGAGGGAGAGAGAGTTGGGTGAGGCTGGAGAACTTGAAACATTTGCCTACCCGCTGAGGGGTAACTACTGTTTCGCTTCGCTTCTTCTCCGCAGGAACATCGTAGAAGCAAGAAAATATAGAGTAACAGAGGGTTGAACGAGGCAAGCTCTTCGTATAGCGTGGCTACAACTCCGGCCAACGAAAATATAATTGCCCAATTTTATGAAGCAAAGCCGTCGGTCTCGCTTAATAATTTCTCTCCTGGACGTCTATACATACACAGACATCCCTGAATTATTATCCATCATGCTGGCGGGTATTTTTTTATTTCTTCCTATTTCTCTCCCACTGCGAAAATTGTCTGACGAATCAATGCTCGACGTTTCGTGAGAACTTATGTATAGGTAAGAGAGAGAAAGAGAGAGAAAGAGAGAGAGAGAGAGAGAGAGAGAGAAAGAGAGAGAGAGAGAGAGAGAGAGAGAGAGAGAGAGACATACAAAATTGTATACCTACGTGTATAAGAAAAATCGATTGCAGAGTCCCTCATTTCCGGCACTCATCCACGTGCATATTATCCCTGACGGGATTTCTCCCCCTCCCCCACCCCGGCGGGGATTCACTCTTCCCTTTCTCTCGCGCGGCTATTTCCGGGATATCGTTGGCCGTCTCTCGTTTCCGTGACCTCTAACTCGATCCGATCGATTTAGCACGACGCGCGCCGCCACGCCATACCACACCATGCTCTTCCTCCTCTTCCTCCTGCCCCCGTACCGACGTCACATCGTACCAACGCTACTCGATCCGCAATTTTACGGATACGACTCTCGGCTGCAACCGCTACTGACGCCACCGTCACTGCCACCAGCGCCACCGCTGCCGCGGCCGATTCATTTTCCGGAGATATTCACTTTCCCCGGTTCCGGTAGCGTGAGGCGCGCGCGCGCTCACTTCAACCCCTTCCACGTCCGGGCTTCCTACTCTCTCTCTCTCTCTCTCTCTCTCCCTTCGCGAACCACCCCTTCGTGCCCTTTCCAGACCGTTGGCGGTAATAACGCGCCGATAGCTCGGCGTAGATCGTAATTCCCTTGCTCGATTCTACAACGAAATTCCCACTTCTGCCCCCATCGCCAGTTAGGACTCCCCATCCTCCCTCTCTCTCTGATCGCGCTCGCTCCATCGTGGATTATTCCCTACCCCACAGCGGATCGCTTCGCTCACCATCAACCCCCACACGTTGATACCTATTATATCGAGAGATGCGCTTCGGATTAAATATATGTATATGTCCATATTATATTTATCTATCGATCGAGATCTCGTTTCGCAACGCGACCAGCGAATAATTGATCGAATCGTCGGATCGTGCGATCTGTCGTTTCGATGTAAAATACGAGATTGCGTAATTTTACGTTAAACTCACATTGTGTCCGGTCACACGAGGAAATACGATAAGACCGTGACGAATCACGGGACTTGTACGAACACTCGACGTTCTCCGGATGTTCGCACCGAAGCGACGTCTAGATATTACAAGCTGTATGAGAAGAAACGACGAACCATTTTTCTTTTTCACTCTGACGCGCGAGAACAAAAAAAAAGACGAAGAAAAGGATCAAGAAAAGAATGAGACGTGGAGGAAGTTGTTCGACTCTGGAATGAAAAATTATGACTTCAATCTTAGCTTCGATATGGAAAATATTATGGGATAAAGTTTTCTGGCCTTTCCATCGTCGGTCAGCTCACGCCAAGTCAATTTCCGGGAGCGATTGAAAACGATTATACTCCCGGAAGAAGAACTTTTTCTACTCACGAGAAAGTGAAAAATAAAAGATACGCAAGCCGGGAAACAAAAAATCTACGTACAAGAGCGACGAAAGTTGGAGAGGGTCGTGTCCGCGGTAGAAACCGTGACCGTTTCGACTGATCAGTTTCGATTTCACGAACTGTCAAACGGTAATGTGCCGGAACGAACGGACTGAAGAAAATCCAAATCCCGTGTCACGTGTCGAATCACCCTCGGATATGTAAGAACATCCCCTTCTCTCTCTCTCTCTCTCTCTCTCTTTCTCTCTATCGCTCTCTCTGTCGCTCTCTCTATCTCTCTCTCTCTCTCTCTCTCTCTTTATATATACATATAGTCCAAACATAGCCAAAAGAAAGTATGTACGTAGTAACGACTTGCGGAGTCCCAACAATTTTTCACGATCGTAACGGGATCAAGACACGCTTATACCAGCGACGTTCTCTCCCTGATCGTAGGAGCGAGGGGCGAACGAGATGGTGACGGGCTGACCTATCACTTTCCCGTCTCGGCCCCACCGCGAGGAAAACGGATCCGAACGTCTCGTGTTTCTTACCCTGGGTTCCTCTCCTGGGATTCGTTGATTTCCCGTGGCTCGACAAAAAGATCCGCAACCCCCATATAGAACCATCCCCCTACCAATCGGATGAATCCAAGATTCCAATAACATATCGCGACGCAGGACTTGATCGCGAAACCGTTCAGTTTTCCAACGTTCTTTTTTCTCTCACGTTTGAAAAACATATGTTTGTCATCATTGATCGATGTTTCGTGGAAAAGTGACTAAGTATCGACGTTTTTTTTTCTAAGATTGTGACTGTTCGGTAACGTGGATAGCTGCGTTGAGCTCGAGCCGACGCGGGTTGTAAATCCGCGTCTCAATTGTAATGAACCGCGAAAGCCGAACTCCCTCGTGAACAATTAAGATGACGAGAGTATTTATTTTAAATAACGACAAAATTTATTTAACACAAAAAATAACTGTAGACATGTATTGTCAAAGCTCCTTCAAATGCAAAGTCACCTCGTAGTTTCGTTTAGGGTTTTGGATCGAGTGATAAACATTGAATTATGATATGATTTTTGATTGAAAACTCATGATAATTAAGCCGTGAAATGTAATGTTTTTATTGGCTCGTATGGGAAAAGCCCGAAGGCATAAAAACCCATGTTGTTGCGACTATGTTATTGTGCACATGTAAATACCAACCTGATCGGTTGGCTGTATTGATTCAGCAACCTGTTCGGTTGGCCGTATAGTTTCATCAAGCTGTTCGGTTGGCCGTATAGTTTCATCAACCTGATTGGTTGGCTGTATTGTTTCATCAATCTGATCGGTTGGCCGTATAAATTCATCAACCTGATCGGTTGACTGTATTGATTCATTAACCTATTCGGTTGGCCGTATAGTTTTATCAACCTGATCGGTTGGCTGTATTGTTTCATCAACCTGATCGGTTGGCTGTATTGATTCATCAACCTGTTCGATTCGCCGTATAGATTCATCAACCCGATCGGTTGGCCGTATAGTTTCATCAACCTGATTGGTTGGCTGTATTGTTTCATCAACCTGTTCGGTTGGTCGTATAGTTTCATCAACCTGATCGGTTGGCTGTATTGTTTCATCAACCTGATCGGTTGGCTGTATATTGGCCTTTGGTAGGCCCGATTGTACGTATGTTGGTCTTACCTAGACCTTGCCGTAAGCACACGACCCCGAAGTGCGTCGTTCGGACGACGACCTGAAACTGAAGTTTTGAATGCATGCGCCTGCCCACTCGTCGATGCTAGATCCGGCATCAATGTTGACACGAGCAGACAGGACACGGAGTTTTTGAGACGTTGCAATGACGAGACGCTGCAATGACGCAATACTTCGCGCCATGATCATCCACAGAACAAGACATGTGATTACACTTAAAATGATATGAAATTGTACTGATAAGATAGTTAATCGAGAAAGAAAGATATGGGTTTCACGATACGAGACTCTGTGTAGCTGATTCTGACGAGCAGATTCTCGGAGTGTCTCTGTTCTCGTTGGAAAAGCGAAGACGACTGACTTCTCGAAAAGTCTTAATAATTGACAAGATTGATTTTGGAGTGGGGCGTAGGGTTGCTTGTAGAAAAATTCTTTATTCTGATTGGTTATAATTGTACGCTGACATGGATTGGTGCTTTGGTAAAAATATGAACGATCGACTGCGGGTTTCCCCGTGTCGTATGAAGCCCTTGGCGCGGCTCGGTACCCTTTTTGTTCGCCGAGGGCGACCGTCGTAAAGCAATTGAAGAAACTTTTATTTTTTTCTGAAATAATGCTTTACGTGCTAGTTTACATTTATGCCCGATTAACCTTCAAGCGGGCGCGCGGTATCGAATCGACCGCACCCGATACATTTGCGTACATTACACTGTAATTTCTTGTCCCATGTATTTTCCATTTCGTATAGCCTGTTTTTTTCGATTAATTTTTTTCAACAAATTGTTTCCCAGCACAAAGATGATGTGTCCGATTATAAAAAATAAATGATTATTAATTAATTGGTGTTCTCAATCCCTGAAATCTTCCAGAGGTCTTTAAGGTTACGCGCGACTTCTGCCGTTTTAAATTACCGCGCGCCCGCTTGAAGGTTAAAAAAGGGATTTTCGATTCTTATCTGTTTTGCAAATGTTTTAGTTCTTGAACGAGTGACGAGGTACTTTTACATTTTTGACTGAGCTAGGAAAACCCCGGCTTACGATATTTATGTGCAGGAATATTCCTTCCGTGACGGAACAGTGACAGCCGCCATCTTGATTTCGATTTTTTGTTTATGTTTCTTCTGTTTTTTTATTATCGACCGACGAGGCAAGAGGCGATCGATAGCAACCGTGAAAAACTCCGGAATTTCCGGAATTTTATTTCGCGTCACCGAGCAACCGTGCAGCTGTGGCAACGTTTCGCTACACGTAGTAGCGTTCGGACGGAAGCCACACCGCAGATCGAGCGAACTAGCCGACGCGCGCAATCGTCCGATGGTACCAATGGACGCGGGAGTCCCGCTGGTCGACCCCAAAAACCGCGCTCTCGCGTCCCTAGCGACGCGTCATCGATGTTTTGTCTCTCTCTCTCTCTCGTGATTTTTTTCTTTATTTTTTCGAGCAATTCCGCGCTTTTTTTCTTTATTTATTTTCACGTCTCTCATTCTGTCACGCGTTTCCGCACATCAGCGTCCACATGTCCGTGCGCTCGCGCGTACGCGCCGCCACATCGTCGCGTTACGTTCGCTACCGAGGACGGTTATCGCCGTGGCCGATGTTCGCCACTGTGTGTACACACGTGGCGTGACCGACCCTTCTCTTTTTCATCCCTCAGCCTTCCCCCAAAAAACCTTCGCTGTCCGTCATATCGATCTCGTCCAGGCGGAATGGAATGCACGCTCAACGTTCGTTCGCGTTTTCGCCGATAAAGAGCGCGAGAGAAAGAGAGGGTGAAAGAAAAAACGAGAGAGAGAGAGAGAGAGAGAGAGAATGTGTAAAGGCTTTTAGGCGTGCATGCAACAGTCGCAATGCGTTCCGCCTCGTGTGCGAGTACAGAGGGATGGACCGCGTCCCATACAAACCCAAATCGAGTCAGTGTTGGTGAGAGGAGAGGGAACGAACTTGGCCGTTGATGAAAAGTGTCGGCGTCACACGAAGAAGCAGAGAACACCTCGTGTCAGAGTTCTGCGTGCGGCGAAACAAAACAGAGTTGAGAATAAAAATAAAAAACCGCGTCGGACCAAACTCGGAAGGGTGATAAAAAAAACAGAAAAAAAGATGAATGAAAAGCTCGATAAAACGGGGTAAAGCTAGAAAGGGTTGCGCGCTCGAATTTCGCAATAGGTTATTTTTACGAAGTGAGACAGTGAGCACTTCATCGTAGGGGATGAAATTGGAAAAAGTGAAAAGTGAGCGCACTATCGAAACGTTCCCCCACCCCCCCCCCCTCTCTCTCTCTCTCTCACTCTCACTTTGGTTAAAATGAGTGCGAGTAGTAGTACGTGTTCAAGGACAAGTAGCAAGCGGGGGTGAAATAACGTAGAGAGCAAAAATGTGAGCGAGAAAAACGGTTTTACTCGGTTTCGGGTAACACGTAGGCTCTTGTCCCCTCTCGCCTTCGCGATATACATCTTCGAGATCCGATAAGACAGGATAGATATGTTTCGCCGAAAGCTTTACCTCTTTACTCGTATTAAATCGAATGCCAGACTATTCTCATGCATGCCAATTCCCTCTTGGGGAGGACACGAGAACGAACGAATCGAAGTATGGGAGGGAGCGAGAGAGAGAGAGGGAGAGAGAGAGAGAGAATGGGATCTGAGATGGCATGCGCAGGGAGATTTATGCGTCCGTTTCGGATATTTCCTACCTCAAGCTACAATGTTAACCTCTCTTATACCGTGTATGTCGAAATTTCATGGTTATGGTAGAGCTTTCTCGCTGTGCTCATTCTCCGTTCCTCGTCACCCTCTCCCTGTTCACCTTCCACGATGAGAAAGTGCGGAATATACTTTCACCATTCTCGACCACTCGTGTCGTTCTGTGAGATTCGTCGAATCGTGGAGCTTTTCCACCCTCTGGCAGCATTTCGACTATTACGTTTCTATTTTTTTCTATCTCTTTTTTCTCCTCGTTTTATCACCGTTATCATTCATAATTTTCGCAAAAGAATCTCGAGTATTTTCATTCGATTTTTATTCCATACGCGTGTGCGACGTTGTAAAAATAAAAAAAGATTCACCCCTTCCCCTCGAGAAATCTGGAGTAAAAACTATTATTCCCGGTGACGTCGCGACGGAAGAGAGATTATTATCGCTCGATCCTCGAAAGAGGAACGAACGAGGATCCGAATTGAGGAAAAGTGGGGAGGGTTCGTAAGAGGAAATAAAAAAGCTTGCAAATCGTCGACTTTACGTTCTTTTTTTCTCTTCTTTCTTTCCTTCTTTCGCGAATCTCGCGCATTTCTGTCCCACCGCCGAGAATCGTCGACCGCCGTGCGATACCATCGAGGAAAAATTCTATTGTGTCGGAGTCGTTCTCCCGTCGCTATTTCGTTCGTACCTAGCAATTTTCCCTTAAATGCGCGTTGCATTTTATAGCGATGCAAAGTGGAATCAATCGGGGGAACAGAGAGAGAGAGAGAGAGAGAAATAGGGGGGAGGGCATGAGAGATAGAAAGTTGGTCGAGGGGTGGGGGGGAAGGTGCGATGGAAAACCCAGGGCTCAAACGATTTTCAACCCCCATCGCAATCGCCTCACACTCTTCGACCGATAAATTTAAGTCACGTAGAAAAACTATTTCGTCGCCCGGCGTGAACCGGGATTACGGACGTGCGGCGACCACCTACCCTCCTCCCTCCGCTCTCCTTCCTTTTTTTCACTCCTTTACCTCTCGCGAGGACGTAGACAATGGACGAATCGTCCGATGGAGCTTTTCACCCCCTTTCGCGCATATAGAACGAGCCCGCACGGTAAATAATATCCGCAGTTGCCCACTTCCATCCCCCCACCCCCTTACCCCCAACCACTCAACAATTGCCACAGTGAGACTTCGATTGCTCCGCGATACGAAGACATTTTATTTTTGCAACACCCTCCGCACGAACGAATAAATTATTTATACTTCAGGGGGGATGAAACACGATTTTTCCACGACGTCGAATTTGCTGTTCGGTAAACTTCAATATGCATACATTTCGATAGATAGATAGAAACTTTTTCTCGATCAAGCAGCCTCCTCGCGTATCTGTGTTGATAACAAGTTTATAAAATTATCGAATATTTTGATTTTTTTTTATTATGGAAAGAAGGTTTTTTTTGGGTCCGTCTGGAGAATCGCGATGGAATGCTCGAAGCTTCGATCGTTACGAACTATTTTATCACTCGTGCTTGAAGTCTGATAACCTATTTACAAGTATTATTGTATCTGTTAATTTCCCACGACCTAACCCCTATAAACAGGTCATTCACAGTTAAATCCTCGACTTACAGCCATGTAAGAACACTTTTAGAAAAGCCTCTCGTGCAAAGAGCTCTTAAAACTACCCTTATACCGTTCCTGCAAAATCCAATAATCACGAATATTTCTCTCTTGATGAATTTGCGAATAATTAGCGAACATTGAACCATTTGAAATTATTTTTTCATCCCTCTATCGTTCACTTCCTGGCGAGACTTAAAATCAGAAAAAAACATGAAATAAGATATGAATTTGAAATTGGAAAATATATATGGGTAGGAAAATAATCTCGATACGAATATTTGCCGCATAAATATCCGGCTCGAGTTATCGACGATTCTATAAGCAATATCGGAATATTATATATATATATATATATATATATATATATATATATATATATATACGTGAGTACATATGCCTACATATTGGTACGCGCGTATTATGGGGAATATCTTTCTACGTCCTATCGATAATGATAACGAGAAACGAGGAGACACGAGGGAAAAAGAAGCATGACGGTATTCGGACGAGGGTAGTTCGAGAGAGAGCGAGCAAGAGAGAGAAAGGAAGGGAGAAGAGGTACTTATTCAGTGGATCGGGAACTTGGAAAATCGCGTCGATTTCGAAGCAACGATGCGGAGAAAGCTCCAGGGCTGTGCGAACGGTGGCATATCTCGTCGTCCCGTTTGGTTCTCCTCGTACAGTCGCAACTTCCTCGAGACTCCTCGGGTGATTATAGGGAGTGGGCGGAGGTGGAAAGGGATAGTAGGGGGTAGTTTCGATATCGGGAAGGAGAGAACGAGTCCAATCTAAGCATCGCGTCCCACGATGGCCAATATCAGTGGCTTATCATCTCGATCGCTATATGGTGGCTGACTGAGACCGAGAAAAGGAGAGAGGGAAGGAAAAAGGGAGGAGGAGCTGAAGAGCGAGAGAGAGAGAGAGAGAGAGAGTGCGGAAAGAAGATTCCGTGCCATAGAGTGTCACGTCGTCAACATTGCCGTACCTCTCGCGACATAAATTCTCCACTGTCACCATCATCATCTCCAACCTCCCTCTCCCTCTCGCCCATACTCCAACCCCTCAATAAAAGTTAAATAAGGCACACGTCGTACACTCGACTCCGCGAACTTGCTCGATCTTTCGCAGCTTTCGGGCGCGATGGACCGGAATTTCTCGGTTGTGTTAGAAAGAACCGAACCCACATAATCTTTGCCATGAGGGTGTGCGTGATCGATATACACGAACGCACACTATCAGGAGTTAAGTCAAAATTTTATGAACATGATCCTCTCCCAAGACCCTTTGCGAAATATCCTGCGAGAACATTCGCGATTCGCTTCGTTGACTCGATAGTGAGAGTCTATACCCCTCCCCTCCCTCCGATCTTCCTCCTCTGCAAGAACAGAAAACCCACCAAGTTTTTCCTTCGCCGACGAAAACTCTGAACTACAGCTTTGACGCTTCGCTGAGCCGAGTAGCGAAGTATCAGTGGAGTAGACCCGTACTGATCAGGCATCCTATTCTTACACACGCTGGAACGAAATAGAGAGAGAGAGAGAGAGAGAGAGAGAGAGAGAGAGAGAGAGAGAGAGAGAGAGAGAGAGAGAGAGAGAGCGCGCGCGCGCGCGCGAAACAGGCTCTAGTGGATGACGACGTAACGAGAGGATATCCCGAGGTGGAACTCGGACCGGAATATACGCCGAAAGATGGAGAAGAGAAGTATCAAGTATACATGTATCGTCGACGATGTGTATGATAGCTAACTCGAGAGTTATATACGTTCCTCCTTCCTGCTTCTCTCTAAAACTACAAGGAAACGTTCTGCTCCCTTCAAATTTCTCAGCTATGACAGGATGATCCTCCTAGATTTCGAACTTTCGCGATAACTTTGGCAAGGACACTTTTCTCTATATTAAAAAAGGAAACTCATCCAGGCTGGTATCGATCGTAACATTTAACCCTGTATGTTTTTTTGTTTTACCCTCCACACGAGATTTGACGTTCTGCAAATATTATTTACTACCAAACTGAAACCGATCAACTTTCGCGATAATTTTGACAAGGACACTTGTCTCGATATTAAAAAAGGAAACTCATCCAAGCTGGTATCGATCATAAAATTTAAGCCTGTGTGTTTTTTTGTTTCTACCCTTAACACGAGATTTGACATTCTCTGAATATTATTTACCACCAAACCCAAACCCATCAACTTTCGCGATAATTTTGACGAGGACACTTTTCTCCATATTAAAAAAGGAAACTCATCCAGGCTGGTATCGATCGTAACATTTAACCCTGTATGTTTTTTTGTTTTATCCTCCATACGAGATTTGACGTTCTGCAAATATTATTTACTACCAAACTGAAACCGATCAACTTTCGCGATCATTTTGACAACGACACTTGTCTCGATATTAAAAAAGGAAACTCATCCAAGCTGGTATCGATCATAAAATTTAAGCCTGTGTGTTTTTTTGCTTCTACCCTTAACACGAGATTTGACATTCCACGAATATTATTTGCCACCAAGGGTAAATTCCCTGGAGTCAGTTGTATGGAAAGTAGCTTTTAAGCCACGGTGCGTTGGTGAAATCACGTGTAGCATCATTGGTGGAACATTAATAACGACTATAAATCAGGGGCCACCTCGAACGAGGGATGAACAAGGTTCGATTCTGGTTCGACATCACCGTTGGTATATCGTCGCGCGAGACACCCGGGTAACGAGGTGACCTGTAGCTAGTTGTTTGTGTATATGTGTTTATATTGCAGGGTGGTTGCACGACCAATGTCTATAGGCTGGTATATCACGAACTGGTTCCAGTGTGTATGTGAAAGAGAAAGAGAGAGAGAGAGAGAGAGAAAGAGAGTCAGGACACTGGAAAACCCACCTCCAGTTACCCGCGGTTATTCACGGAGAACGCGCTCTCGAGAGTAAAGCAAAATTACCGCTGTAACAGGCGTTGTGCATAATGAAATATTCCCCAGCAGCTACTATATTGCGACCTCTACCTCTCTCTCTTTCTCTCTGTATCTCTCTCACCCCCTCCTCCTCTCCTCCCTCGACCTGTGGCCATAAGATTTAGGGACGTGAACGTGGTCGCTGTATAACTCGACCTTGTATAGTACGCGATGGCCCTAGGGCCAGGGATAGCTCGTTAAATCCAGTTATTAGTAACTCCTCGTTACGAAGAGTCTTTGGTGTGACATCTCGTTGAGTTGTACCCTGCAAAAATAAATCTCTCGATCACGCCCCGTTCTAACAAGAGCTGAAAAGCAATCGTAAGTTTCCGTTCGAACGATTTTCTTATAGTCATGAAAATAGAATCTTAGGACGCGAGCAAGCATTGGTCTTAAATGAAGCGAGTTTATCAGAGTGGACGAGACACACGTCCACTGTGACATCGTGACATCGATGTAGCGTTGAGTCCAAGAAAGTTTTCTACGGACGCCTCGTTAATATCCTAGTTTAGACAAGAATTTCCATCCTTGAAATAGATTGAAATAGAGAAAAGCTGTGCTTAAAATAAATTGTGACGATGAACGTTGTCTGCCACTTTCCGTCACAACGGTCCGTCGACTTCTCAGTCTCTCTCTCTCTCTGTCTCTCATCCATCTTCGCGAGTCAATCCATATTTTGGTCAACGTCGTCCTCCTTGCAGGAATGAACTTTTAACAAACTAAATAATTGCACCAACGAAGATCCGAAATTTTCATGTTCCCAGCTAAATCGATATGGAATATTTTCATCGATTATTGCATCTCTGGACGAATCGCAAGAGGTCTTTGACCCTCGATAACTTTGTTGCGATTTGTCCATAGGCCATCCCCCTTCCTCTTTTGTCCACGGGGCCGGAAGAGGTCAGGGTAGTCGTCCGAAACGAAACAACAATGTATGTACCCGGTTGTGTAGCAACGATTGGGTCGGGAGTGGGAGGGAGTCGACGACGCAGGATTTTCCCGTGCGGCATCAGCCAAGTCGAGAGAAAGCCACGATTCTTCCACTGTCTCTGCTCGTCCGCCAAATTGAAATCTCCCACGTAAATCATGACGAAGACAATGGTTTCACATGAGAGAGGGTCATAACCCTGCGGTTCTGGGCTGGTGGTTACTTAGCCGCATTGCGGGAAGTCTCGGGGTCTCGCTCCCAGTCTCTTTCTCTGGCCCTCCCTCTCTCTCTCTCTCTCTCTCTCTCTTGTCTCTCGTACATGGTTTGGATACGTGCTACGTACGGTTAACGTTGTAACGTTGGTACGAAGCCGAGGGCGTAAGTACGTAGCAAACACTGGAACCCGTTTTATCGAGAGTCACATGGTGTACTTCCCTTCCTCTCCTGTCTCATCGTTTCTCCCATCTGGCGAATCTCTGATTTAGGTATAGCCCGTCGCGTTCCCTCGCTTCGTGCCTCGCACGGGCCACGATTTCTCTCATTATCCGTATATGTCACGAGTACTCGGTAAGCTGCAGTCGTATAAGTACTAATACAAACAGCAACGGAGAGTCAGACCGGTCTACGGGACACCTGGAAAGCCATCTTCTTATCTTCAGCGCGCCAGAGAATTGCTGTTTCTAATGAGTAATACTATATACATTCGCTCGTACACACACACCCAGACAGATAGACAGACACACACACACACACACACACACACACACACACAAATTAAATATGCCAAAGTGCAGCTCCATGAAGCGAATCTCCGGCTGTTCCTTCCTAAGGGACGTTACCACCCCTTCTCGAGGGTTTCTATTCAACGTAACAGTATCACGATTATTTGAAATATTCTAACGATCTCTCTCGATTAAATAAAGTTTATCTTCATCTCTACTCGCTTCGATAGTCATAAAGTTATTCTTATCTTCGTCAGGAATCGCGAAGAGTAAAAAAGCTTTTCCAAAAGCGATCGATACGAAACATTCTTCGATAACGTAATCGGTGTTGGTAATCCCGAGGAATTGATAAGCAGTTGATTAAAGTGTTTTCACAATGCAACGACAACCAGACATGCTGCACTTGCCAAAAAATATCCTCGGATGCTTTTTTGCTCGATGCTCTCTTGACGCCTGGATGAAAATACCCACGCTCTGGGAAAATGTAATTCACTTTGGAATAGCCGTTGCCTCTGCGGCGATATAAATTCCACTCTGACGAGAATTAGCAGTCGAGTGAGTGAGTGAGAGAGACACAAATAGAGAGAGATAGTAAATGGGCTTCTCGTCAACTTTATCATCGCTCGCTCTTTTTTCATCGTTTTAAACGTACGCGAGAGCGCCTTTCTTTTTTAATCACTCGCACGCGCTTTTGTTATTCCCTCGACGACCTGTTAATACTCTCGGTCTATCGACTAACCGGTACATAACGATTCGCGTCGAATTGTTCTCTGTCCCAGCAAATCGCATCATTCGATATCCCTGAAACATAATAGAACCAAAAAAAAAAAAGAATTTTTTTTTTTTTGAAAGTTGAATGACCGATATTACATCATCGGTGAAATAACAAAGCTTCGTAAAAGCGTAGTTAGCCGGAGCGAGAATTTAATCGTATCGTGAATGTAGCCGTATGGTCGAATCTCCCGTACCGCCGGATCGTTAATTAGTCGCGAAGCGTTGATTAATTAAGCCGGACCGTGAGTACCTCTCTATACCAAGTACCGGTACTCTGTATGACGAAGCTTCGATTAATCGAAGAATGAAATTTAAGCTGCGAGTGCCATGTCTCGGACCTTCCGAGAGAAAGGGCGAGGGAGAGAGAGAGAGAGAGAGAGAGAGAGAGAGGGCGTTGACGTCTATGTGCGAACCCTTCCGCGCACGCGCGCAAGCACGTTTGTGTGTCTGTGCGTGTGTGTATTGTACAAGAACTAATTGCCCATCCGAGTTATCTCTACTGGCCGATCAGCCACGCGCAAACCTGTCTATCACAGTCCACCCCTTTCTCTCGAGCGAACCACTCCGCGTTTGCTCGTTCACCCCTTCTCGTACACCTACTACCCCAGGTAGCGAGAGAGCCTGTCGTAATTTGCAAACCAATGTACCCTCACGAATTTCCACCTTCCTCTCCTCCTCCACCTCTTCCTCTCTCTCTCTCTCTCTCTCTCTCTCTCTCTCTCTCTCTCTCTCTCTTTGTCCCTCGCATCTCGCTCTCCACGTTACATCTGTCAGGCTAATGGACTTGGTTCCGGGCTATCGTGGACCTACCAACTGCGCAGCGTGCCATCTTTCCAACCGTAATCGTCAGAGTCAGCATCCCAGCCCCTTCATCTCTCTAACCACCGGCTTAATATCATCGTCGTGAAACGACGATGGGATATCCAAGTGTCTCGTGGTAAATCCCATTGTCGAAACTCCATATCCTTCTCAGTAACGCGAGTTCGAAGGATTGAATTATATTCACGAACGAAACGTCGCCCATATATTCCTCACCATTCGCCATCATTTTCCAACCTACTTTTCACCGTAACGTTTCCCATATCGCGAGACAACTTTTTGGCTCGTCCATCCCGTTTCTTTTATTTCCGTCTTCTTCTTCTTCTTCTTCTTTATACATCTTCCTACCCGTCCCTTTCCTTAGCTGGTGAATAAACGAGAGAAACGTTTGTAAGAATCTCATTCGAGACTCCGCGGTGGCGAGTCGACGCACGTTAGCGTAGGGACATTTGGCGAAAGCTGGGAAATGCGCGAGGGGGCGACGACCCCGTCTGCAAACTATCACATCCTGTATACATATATGTACATTGAAATATAGGTACGTGTAGATGTGGGCATATGTACCGATGGTGCATGCGGTCCTCGCACGACGAAGTCTTTTCGCGAGTACGACCAAATCCGGTACTTTCGCGTCCTCGCACATTGTATCAGCGTGCACATATAGATATCTATATATATATATATATATATATATATATATATATAGCACACATAAAGCTATATACGAGATCCGCGCATTGTACCGTGAACTATGCACATAGAACGCTCGCCACCCATTGCTACGTACGGTTGTTGTACAGCTTACGTAATGTGTGCGAATGTTACCGAGCACAGTGTGTTTGGCCTTGTGAAAATATACAGAAATCCAACGACGCTACTCTTCGTAGGGTGACACACCGAACGAGTTACAACGACATCGAGGATCGTCTGTTTTCTCGGGAATTAACTCACGTTCGTTCGAAAATTACAATGAATTACGTTTTTCTTTTTTTTGAGGGTGTAAGAAGTATTTAGCTAGTGGTCGAATTTCGTGATTTCCCGAGGGTGCGAATGGTCGATTATAAGGGAGGATGCGAAAGGTCGCGATAAGGGCTGGTGAGGAGTGAATCTAGTTTATGTATGTATATATACCCATACACCCATACATATATATATACACATACACCCATATATATATATATATATATATATATACCCATACACCCATATATATATATGGGTGTATATGTTGGATGGATAAACAAGATGGCTAGGGTGCAATTCTGCACCCATAAATGAAATTGATATCTGTCTCGCTTAATCCGTCTCGGCCGTTCACGCTCTCGTCGTCATTGTCTCCGGGCACTTTCCTGGCATACGTATACATATAACGTTGTACACGTATACAGGAGAACGCCCGGTTTCACAAAATCTAGTCCCACCCCCTCGCACTTCTCGTAAAGTCTATTGACCGTGCGACTGGAATCTCGTTTATAGCAAACGTTGAAATTCCACTGGGCACCGATGCTTATATGGAAAGCTATAAATGTGGCGCGATATCGTCTCTGCAGCCTTATTACGACTTTATATTACCTCGCGGGGAATTTTCACGAGGCGCCAGTGGGTTCCTCGCAATGTTTGGCTCGGTATTCACGAGCGAACTTTCACTTTCTCCTTCGATTCTCTTCCGATAACGTATGATTTTCACTCGTAGTCAATCGACGAAACAGGGAGTTAACCTAGATTGGGAAAAGGGTTGGAAAATGCAAATGGGGTTGGGGGGGTAGATTTCATCGAGATACAAATATTTGCTGCGAATTATTAAAATATCACGGTGATAATTTAACGATTTATCAATATTTGGTTAGCTGTTATTAATTTATTTATTAGGATTTGCAATTAATTGCACCGCTCGGCTCCCGAGGTGATCGATGATTCGACAGCGCCCTTATTACCGTACGCCCTGGGTATTACGCGAACGAGCTTTTCGTTAAAAAAACAAAAAATTGCTTGCACGCGTAGCAAACGAACGAGTATGTTTTCGTCAACATGCTCGTTCCTTTGACCGTCGTATCATCGTCGTTCTCGATTCCATCCCCGTGTCAATTATCCACCCAAAAAAACACAAACTTTCACGCGAGAATGTTTTTTTTAGCTTTTATCCGTCGTGCAAAAGCTGCTCCAACCGTACTACGACAGGGATTTTTATAGCGGACGCTGGTCTAAATGTTTAATAGCCAGTGAGCGAGCTGCGTTCCGCGTCCTTTCTCTTCTACCTCCTATCTCTTTCCTCTCGTGTCGGTTCTTCACTGTACGAAAGAGATAAAACGAATCTTCAACAAGAATGGAATTATTCACTGGGATTTCCACGAGCTTAAGTGCAAACTCCCAACGGCCTGGTTTGTTGCAAAGCCGGTTCGACGTTTAAGATTATCGCCGCTGGTTTTCCCCACCGTTGATGTATAGAAACCTTTCCTTTGCTTTCTTGTTCACTATTCCGCTCGCGCTATACAACCAAGCGCGTTATACTACCGAGCTATTCCTACCTATGGTGCAGCATCGCCGCTTGCACCTCATGAAAAAGCCCGATGCTTGATCCTTAAGCTTTCTTAATCCTCTTGGCATCAGCCCATCCTTCAATAATCTCGAAAAACTTTTTCCCCTATCTTTTCGATCAGTTTGTGCGCGCGGGAAAAACTCGACACATCGGATTTGAATCGTTCGTCCTATAATCTCGCGCGCGTATATAATTTTCCTCCTAGGATTCCTCTTGGGGTTTACCGACTCTTTGATCATTTAGTGTCATCCCTCCTCGCGTCACAAGGGATTAACCCGATTTTCGTCGATACTTAAGTGGAATATGGAACGGTTATCGACGATGCTCGTCCTTCGTTCGCGCTTCTTGTGTCTCGCTCTCTTCGCGGGAGAGATATCAGGTATCTTTGTTATTCGAGCATCGCGGCCCATCGTCACAATAGGATCCTATCGTGCAGAGGCGATTATAAACTAGAGCAATTAATTGTGAGCGAAGAGGGTCGCTGCTATTGCCTGTATATAGATACACACACACACACACACACACACACGCACACATATATATATATATATATATATATATACCTACACGCATATATATTTATATATACAGATATATATATGCATGGAACGGATCCATACACTATACGGAAATTCCTCTCTGGTCGCGGCCCGAGACTCTTAACTCGAGGGCGTTGTGGTGCATACCGGGAATATCTGCTCGCCTGTGAAACGCTCAAGATCGGCCGCAACGTCTTTTGGAATGCACAGATTGGAACAGGAGGATACGTGGGTCGTAGAATAACCGCCATCAGATATCATCTATATATGTATATAGGTCGCGTATACTGAAAATCTCAGCAAGCTTATGTCATATAATATATGTGTTTGGGTTTGTATATTTAGGCTGAGCCATCGTTCTTCAATAATTCCAAGCTGGAATTGATAAAATGCATCGTCGGAGTACGAAGCTTGAGAATTCTAGTTTTATTCGTCATGTGACCTTAAGCAGACCGGAAATGTTGAGATAACGTGGACAATACGATGGATAAAATGGAACGTTTGTAAATAGAATTTTTCCACGATCCGACGAGAACCGTCGAGTGAAGCAATAAAAAAAAAGGAATGGTAGCGTGCGCTAACAAGAGATGCGGAGAATGAAAAACGATGAACGAGAATCGATTTGGTCTTCTGGTAATACAGAAGGATAAATGTCATTTCGACTCGGAGCTGTGGATATATATGAAAAGGCTCTCTCTCTTTCTTTCTCTCTCTCTCTCTCTCTCTCGCGGTGTGTCTCTTTCTCTCGTTTTCTAGGGTTGCAGGAGCGGGCGAGAGGGTAGTGGGAGGTGAATTCGAATGGGACGAACCCTCCACAGAGGGAACGAAGTAACGTATGTTCGCTTTTCCTAATCGGATGTTCGACCGGCTTTCCGCGGATAATAGCCGGTAGAACGAACGGATTGCAAGAGCGAGGGGAGCCAAACAGGAAGACAAAAAAAATTGTCGAAAGACCGAAGAGAGAGAGAGAGAGAGAGAGAGAGAGAGGAAGGGGGGGGAGGGGGGGCAAAAGCCTCGGCGGGAATCACTTTATCCTATCGGATCGATAACCTCGTTCAATCCTCGTCGATGGGAAACACATGGAGCTTGATGCCTGTGTGCGCCATAGCTAGCAATAAATTGCTGAGGACAATCGCGCGCACTCTTTCCTCGTCTCTTCTTTCAAACGGTATCAAAGAGAGAGAGAGATGGCAGATTAGGCTGACGTTGCGAGGGACACAAGCCAAAGGATTATCAAAGTATCAAAGCCTTTTCAAAAAGTTTATATTTTCTCCATTGATCGTTTTAACCATGTCGATACATTTTCTAAAATTTAACACAGTTTTTCTCTGGAGATAATGTATAGAAATTGCATATACGTACACCCCTCAGTCCTACACTTTTCATCCCTTGGAATGGAATTGTACCTTCCAACGACGTTTCCATGTTCTACCTGCAATTTTAAATATCAAGGTCATCGTCTCGAAATTTAAATTATTTTGGAGTGAAACTTATGGTTTTTCGACAACAAATAAAATGGGATTTGTCATTTCGGCGGACTATGACAGCTTGCCTGAAGCCGTAGGAATGTCGTTGTTATCAAGGATACACCCTAATCTTCTTTACACAGAGAATATAGTGCCTGGGGATGAGGATACGAGATAGAGAGAGAGAGATCGAGAGAGGGAGAGGGAGAGGGAGAGAGAGAGGGAGAGGAATGAACCACACCGAGTGGATGGAGACACGATCCTCCTTGCTTTGTGATGTCCGTAGCAGCTTTGTCTCCTCGTTAAAACTAAATGGAGTCGGAGCTAGGTTGGGTATTAGCTTTGCACCATTGCTCGGTACTAGTGAACAGGGCAGACACCAGTCGCATCAAGCACTCGAGGAACGAGAGGAATCAGAGGGAGGTACGGTGGTGCTTTTGTTGGCCCGGTCGTCCTACTTCGACCAACCGACCTTCCACGCCTGGACTTTCCCTTCGTTACCGTTCTAGAGTTCTCCCCGTTTCCACTTGCCACAGGCGTTTCCGCGACGAGATACCAGAGGGACTCCCGGATGGTCTAGGTGACGTATTTTTATGACCCAAATGCGGAAATTAGCCTTGACCAACAGCCAAACAGGCGAAAGAATAATACAGAGCGAGATAGAGAGAAACATCTGTAAGTATTGTTTTTCGTAAACCCTACAGGCAGTGTGAGCGAGGGGAAATTTGGAAGGATATAAGTGATTCACAAATCTTATATATGAAATATTATATATATATATATATATATATTCACTGTTCTTTACACGTCTTTATAGGTATCGATTACTTCTGTCGTCATCGAGCGTCTTGTTACAACTGACTCTACCGGGCCTCAGCCTCGTATATATATATATATATATATATATATATATATATATATATATATATATA
>JAPYZT010005240.1:0-10957 GCA_030522965.1 Tryphoninae sp. A BG-2022a
TGTGTGTGTGTGTGTGTGTGTGTGTGTGTGTGTGTGGGTGTGTGTGAGTGCGCGCATGTTTGTGAGTTATACAATTATTCTTTTCCTTTTGCTGTATTTGTTTTTTTGTCTGTTAATACTACACATCACGAATCGGAAGGGATAATGTAGATTTTTTATGTAGTTATTTCTGCGCATAAAAAACAACGTGAGGGTGTAAAATTGAGAACAGTCACACGCGGAATGTGGAATTTGCGGGATGATGATGATAAAGTCTCGCTCTTGTCTTTCGGTCTATGCTTATATGTCGATATATATAAATTCACCCTGTATATATATACAGGGTGAATTTCATAAGGTGTAACAGAATATGTTCTAAGGTAGATGGGCTCATTACAAACAAAAGTTGCAAATATACATTAGGGATATTTTTAATAGTTTACGAGATATAAATATTTAAAATTGGTCCAATCAGAGCGCGACGAGAAGAGTTGGAGCCGCCCACTCCCATAGCACGGTGTAGGATGTTACATTTGGGATTGCAAAATTCAGAGCAGTCATTTTTATTTATTATATTATTACGCAGTCGTCTTTATTTCTCCGGCATCGGCTGCTAGGGCAGGGAGTGGGCGCTTCCAATGCTTCTCGCCGCGCTCCGTAAAATTCAGAGCAGTCAATGCCCGAGAAATAAAAATGACTGCGTAATAATATAATAAATAAAATTGACTGCTTCTGAATTTTGCAATCCCCAATGTAACGCCCTACACTGTGCTCTCTCTACGGCTAGGGCGGGAGTGGGCGGACCCAACGCTTCACGGCGCGCTCTGATTAGACCACCTTTAAACTTTCATATCTCGTAAACTATTCAAAATATCGCCAATGTACATTTGCAACTTTACTTTGTAATAATCTCATCTGTCTTAAAATAAAGCCTGTTTACACCTTATAAAATTCACCCTGTATATAAAGTTGCATATAAGTAGGCGAAAGACAAGACAACTACGACAAGAGTCTTTCGGCTAGATGGAGGACAATAGAGGGGTGAAAATAAAAAAAAGCTGTGTTAGATGGCTTCCGACGTAGTTATGCCAGTTTACGTAACGAAACTAAATAAAGCTGTAATTTTCTTGGCCCATCCCAAGAATATATATATATATATATATATATATATATATATATGTAATGACAGAGGCGGCAATTATCTCGACGTTGCTGCCAACCTCGTATGTTCGAAGCAGCTGTACAGTGATAGAATGTTGTCTTTTTTTTTCTAAAAGAAAAGTATCGAAAAAATGTCGAAAGCGAATAAATGTTGTTCTACTTACCGAATGTTACGACGAGAAAAAACAAACTATGTACGGAGTCGTTTGCGCCGGATGTTGCGTTAGTCGAGGCGTTAGAAAAAGTGAACGAACCTCGTGATCGCTTAGCCAAACAAATGAACCCTAATCAAAAGAGTACAAAAAAAGAAGAAAAAAAAATGATGAAAAATGTTAGAAGCATCGATCGCCTCGTGATCGATAATCAACAGCAAGAAAAAAATTTATTATTATTATTCGCTTGTCACTTCGGACTATACGTTTCTACTGTTTTTTCAATCCCAACATCTAGTCTCTTAGCACCATCGTACTTTTTTCAAATCACAAAATGTGATCTAGCTGTGTATTATTAAAGGAAAGAAGTTAAAAGTAACAAATGAAACAAGGGACGACAACAAAGAAAATAATGAAGTTTGCTTCTTACACATAAATTGGACACGTGAAGCACGTTTAAAGATTCAACGTACAAGGTATATATATATACACATAAATTCACCCTGTATATATATACAGGGTGAATTTCATAAGGTGTAACAGACTTTGATATATATATATATATATATATATATATATATATATATATATATAATACCTATGGCTCAGTTTGGCTATACACTCGTCGTATGTCCAAGATCCGTATTGGAAGAAATTTTATGCCAGTGTTAAAAACAATCCGAATACATGGTAGACTCTTACTCGAATAAAAGAAGAAGAAAAAGAAAGAACAAAATGTCGTGATATATAAGGAGTTTCGATCTTCTCGTTGCAACGTTTTTCGCTCAAAGTGCGTACAAATAGCATTGAACGATGTAAATGATACATTGAAAAACGCAGACGACAAAACGAAATAAGTCAACCAATGGGAAAAAAGAGATATTTAGTCCGAAATGAGCGTATCTTCCGGACGTTGCTACCTTCTCGGTACACGTGATACGCTAAGAGGTTTAATTAAAAGAAAGGGATGAAAATAAAAAAAACGAGGAAATAAAAAAAGATAAAAAAGATTAATTGAAACAGATAGAAGTCTATATATTAATATAGAATATATAAAGTGGATTATACTGAATAATATATCGATGTACGATAATTCGAGACGACGATTGATTATTTATATAAGTAATGTTATTATTATGAAACATCCCTATTTAGGTATGTCAGGGAGGGATTATAGTAATAACAATAAGTATAATAATAATAAATGGAAGATTCAAAATCTCTTAAAGATCTGGTGATACAGGTAATTTCGTGAGATTGGTCAAGTTCTTTGATTTCATTCGATTATTATATTTCCAATATGGCGGCGATGTTAGAAATCGACGAGCTTGGTGTTTACTTTTCTTCCTACCGTGAGGCTCTTTAATGGCAGCCAGGCAGACTGGAGGGAAGGAGTGTCGACTCAGATATGAGCGAGGCAGAAAAAGCGTGGGTACGATAAAGTTCACCCTTTGGTTATTCAGATGAAGTAGAACCAGTTCCCAAGGTTTCAAGTTTTGTCGAGTGTTACTGATCTACCCCTAATCGCTGTTTGTACAATTAAGGAAATATGTTGATAATAGTAGGCGTCGACTTATCGTCACTCGCTGCAAATTCTGAATCGTAGCACATCTTTGTTGCTGACGTTTATGGACGCAGTTCATGGAGCTGCGTGGCACACCTGTGAAAATTGGGTTGAACAGCTGTGTCAGTGTATGTCAGGGAACGTCACGGGAGGTCAATAATAAATATCATTTTGTTTGGAATATAAACAAGGAATTTGTAAAATATGGAGGTAAAACTTGATGCTGTGAATTGTTCTCTAGGAAATTAGTGTATAGCAAATGAAAAGTTTCTCAATTGCATGTGATCTGTAATTGTTATTGCTGTTGAATAATTGTTGCTTGATGGTCCTCAATTTGTTATTATTCAGGAACAAGATATTCCGATCGACATTAATGCCGGCAAATTGCTGGATTGGCTCGTGAATAGACGACACTGTAGCAAAGGTTGGCAGTCAAACATTCTGCCTATAAGAACAAAAATTAATAATGCAATACAAGATATGCCTGTTCATGAAGGAATAGCCAAACTCTTATCTGGAACACGTGAGACTTGTTTTGTTCTTATTGTTTCTTTTTTTCATTCTTGATGACGCGATGGAAGAATTGCTTTTACTTTAAGGTTATAATTATCGTCTTGTATTTCAGACATCAACTATTTTCATTGCAAGAAAATTATAGAGATTCTCAAAGAGACTGAAGTAGATTCAAGGAATCTCTTTGGTCACTATGGTTCGCAAAGAATGAAGGATTGGTTGGAGATAGTCAAACTTTATGAGAAGGATAATCTCTATCTTGCCGAGGCTGCTCAAATGCTGATGAGAAATATCAGCTATGAAGTGCCTAGCTTCAAGAAACAAATTCAAAAGCTCGAGCAGACTGAACATGTGAGTGTCTTGTTTAAAAATCGATACTGTAGCTGCAATTTTGAATACCTACTTTACATCTCAATATTTTTCAGGAACTCGAGAAGAAAGAGGTCGAATATAAGAAATCTGAGAACATAGCACGCACAGAATTCAATACTGTTTGTAAGCAACTTGGTATACCCGGTAAGAGAATAAAGCACGAACTGGCAGAGAGAATTATTGAATTGCCAGAAACTTATGAGAACATAGCAATGAAATCAAAATCCTTGGATAAGGTTGTCGAATTTTACGAGGCTTTTGTGGAATTTACTCTTGGCCATGGTCATGCAGGTGGATCAGTACCGCTGGTTAGATATCTTATAGGTAATCTGTCATTCACTCAGTCTACACTTCTTGTGACAAATGTGGAAAGAAAATTTTATCGAATAATGTTGTAGATAGAGGAAATACCACAACTTATGAATGGACTTACGGTGAAGCTCCGTTGACGGTCGTTGAGCCTCAATTGAATATAAATTTCGAGGATGAAAATCATGGTCATGTCATCGCTGATGATGCTGTAAGTCAATTCCCGATTATTATCTATACGCTCGACATCGAAATTGGGTTTATTCATACATTTAATAATTTTCTCATTGTAGATAGATTTTGGTGACGAACCAGCCGGAGGAATTGACTTCGATGTTTCGAATCTCAATGCAGAAATCGACTTTGGCGATGGCTTGAATGCTGGTGATGACATTGACTGGGGAAATGCGGACATAGAGGATGTCGGAGAAGGTGAAATAGATTTCAATATTTCATTGGAAGAATCTGGTATCGTAGTTGAAGCAGCTGGTCACGATGGTGGTACTGCGACTGGACATGAAGCTCTCACGATACTCGATAATCCGGCGACGCGAAATGATTTCATCGATCAATTGTTCGAAGTGAGATTTAATTCGTTGGTTAATAGTCAAGAATAATATAACTTTTTTTTATTTTCTTATTACAGTTCATTAAACACTATTTAAACATGATTAATATAATCATTGCATATAAACACATCAACTGGCTGTTTCAGCTCGAGGCTTTCTTGAAACTTCGTCTTTACGAATTCAAGAGCGAAAGTAGCAAGGTTCTGCTGAGTATGAGTCAAATGCAAGAAGCATCACCGATTTTGCAACTGGCAACTCAAGACAGCACGCAGAACATGCTCGACAATGTGCAGGTACTCCTAACGGAGATGCTGGACAGCCGAGTACAACATTTGCATAACATCAAGCACTCACCTAGGTAGAAGATAATCATTGTCCACTGTGAGTAATTTCGCGATAAACCAATAACTAACAATAAGTGTCTTTTGGTTTCAGGTACGTCGACGTGCTGACTGCCACACTCCAGCAAAAACTTTCGCTAATCGACAAGATGGTAGCGCTGCAGAAAGCTGCCAGAGATAGACGAGAGGAAACTCATGAACAAGCAGTAGCTCTACAACCCATATTGAAACTTGTTATTCAGAGGACGCGTGAACTTCAGACGGAAGTAAGTCGACTTCTGTTGTTTCTTTTAACTATGGACATTACAGCGAGAATTTAAAATAAATTTCTAATATTTGATTCACAGATTGAACAGGATATATCCAAGAAGTATAAGAACCGAGTGGTTCGACTAACAGGAGGTGTCAATGCCTTGTAAATTTTTTACGATGCAACGATGTAAAATGTAAATAATGTTGCAGCAAATTATGAATAAAGATAATTTTCATACACAAAATTTGTCTTTTCTCCTTCTCATTATCTCTGAACACTCGTGCATGTTTGTTTCCTGCGATCTATATCGAGTTTACTGTAGAAACAAAAGTTGTATCGGGGTTTGCGAACCTGCTATACAAATTATCGACCAAATCTTCAGAACGGTGAAGATCAAAGTTCATGGACAAGCTACTCTGGCAACTTTCTTTTTTCATTTAAATTCACAATCTCGCTAATGAGCGTATTAAGAACTATTAAAAAATCATAAAAACGTTTTGTATCAAACGCCAGGGTGATGTGGTGCAAACAGCTTTTGATGTTGGACATGGAAATCGCCTCAGGCACTCTGATAATGCTCTATCACACTCGCACAAACGCTGAGCGCAAGATCCGGAGCCACCCCATTTACCATGCTCGACAGCTACGAAAAACCACAATGCATTATCTAGTAGGATAAGATAATTTCTTTTTTTCGATTTTAAGTACTAACATTTAACATTGAAACAAGAAACAACCTACCACAAATGGGCCTGTACCCCCGATAGCACTTCCAGTAGTACGGTACAAAGTACTCGAGAAACGTAGGGCATTCTGTAGCATCGTAACAACGATCGTGCATTCTACAGCATCTACGAATTATCGGTACAAAATATTTTATTTATGAGCTACGAACATTTTATTTTAGATATTTTGCTCTTTAACGTAAAAGTTAATATCATAAGCTGAAAAGAATAGAGAGAACACAATGTTGTTTCCATGATGAAGAAAGATATTTGGAATATTCAAATCCAACTCATTGCGTGCTTTTACCATGAATAAATTTCCACTCCTTGGGGGAAGTTTGTTTACTAGACAGACTATAACTGACGAGTTATTTATCACAATTTTTCAAGAGCATGAACTACGTGTCAAGGTCCAGAGAGTAAACAATTTTTGGTGACAATCACATGTGTTTCTTTTACCAAAAACATATTTCGATTACGACTTTTACCATGCAATCCTAGGGGAAATACACAAAAGACTCGCGCGGGAGTAAAGAAGTTTTGACCAACGCGACATTTATGAATACACGATACTGATACAGGTTATAGAACAGGAGTGGAAAGGGTTGAATTTTATCGGACAAAATAAAACGTTGAGACGGTACAACGTCGCGCCGGAACTGGAAGTTTCGACCTTTGTTGAATACAAAATAACACACACCCGTGGGAAATATTGAAAGTGCACTAGGACGAAAGAATGTATCCCTGGACAAATGATGTGTGGGTAGAATTATTTTTGCTTACTGATCGATGCCATCGACCGCGGATCCCGAACCGAGAAAGCCACAGTAACAACCATATCCCTTGTAGGACATTGGATTGCAACCTGTCGCGCAAACTACCATATTATACAGATGAACGACGCTTCTCCTTGGTCTTCTGTTAACAAAATTTTCACGACCGTTTCTATTAAGACGACGACTTCTTCCAATCGGTGTTCCGAAACGTATGTGAAAATTTCTCAAATCCTCAGATTCGTTGTGCGAACCCCACGGATCTCCGCTGTGACCAACAACGATATTTTCATCAAAAAATCTTCGTTCCAGCGCAGGCTCGAGATTCGCTCGCATTGTGTGACCACTTCCCGTCTCGACTATTCTATGAATGTCTGCCACTCCGTTTCCTGAAATAAACATAGTCCTTCAGTACAAGAAAATATTTTACGTTCGTTCTCGTTCCGTCATTAATAAAATAATAACGAAACTAAACAAAAAAAAAACAAATCGCAGTAAATCTACGGATAAAAAAGTTAGATAAATGTCTGGAAAAGGTCGGGGAGACGAAAGAAACAATGGAACAAAGAATACGAGTAAGAGTCTGCGAGACTTGGGCAGAAAACAACAAAAATTAAAACTAAAAGAAGGAAAGTTTGTGGTAAAGATTTTTTGAACGGGAAGATTGGCGAAGAAAAAAAAACAAGCTGCTCGTGAATAAGTCGACCTTCCAGCCTCGGTACAGTACAGTGATATCTACATAGGACATTCTACAAGTACGAAACAAGCGCATCGCGTGTCTTGCTTTCATATTCTTCGCTTGGTTTATCCGACTCGGACACGGAGAAAAACAAAATTAGTCTACGATACGTGCGTTACAATACACGAAGATACGTACACAAATAAAAAAAAAGTCACTCGTCCGATTGTTTCCAACTCGGCGTTTCAATGAAATTTCAACCGTCGAGAGATTCGTATACGCTCTTTGAATCCTCGACACATCTCCAACACTGAATATCTCTATAAGACAAGAATCTCACTTTCGTTGGTACGCCTGTTTTCGGAGAAAAAGTTTTACGTCTCGGTACCTGAACGTAGGCGTAATTTATCGCAATTCGTGTTAATGTTTCGAGTTACTTTGAATTATCGAATCGCCTTTAAATTTTGCTGTCGTCATGAAAATTAATGAAAAGAACGACAATGAATAAAAGTATTTAATACGTTCGCACAATTTTAACGTTTTAGGACGAATTACGAGACAATTTGTTCTAACCTATATTTGAAACAAAGAAAAAGTGTGTGTATCGTGTCCGATCTAAAATCTTTCCAGAATTTCTTTCTCGCGCTACACGACACCCGGCATTTTTGTGCGACGAGAGATCTTTCGTTTATCTTCGCGATCAGGAAATGTTCGTTGGACACCGAACTGATTTATAATAACGAAACGAAAAGGGGGGAGGGGGCAGCGGGAGGGAGGGGGTTACAACGATACGAGTTAGCGAGCTGGCGTATAGCGGTCAGTGTGTAAGCGACGAACTCTGTAACTGTACAAGTTCGTCACGGTCAGCGTTTTGCCAGGAGCGTGCGTCGCGTTGAGCGAGCGAGCAATCCTCTAACCAGTTGAGTGAGCGCCATCGAGTTTGCGTGGTAATACGTATATCGCTCACTCGTGGAATTTGACTCGCTCATTCTTTTTTTTTTTGATACATTGTTTTTTTTTCTTTTTTCTTTTTTCAATATAATTTTTTCTTTGTCTGAAAAAATCTGTTATTGTAATTTTAACGAGACGTTTGAGATTAATTATGTACGTGAGATGATGAACGAGCAACGATAATGAAAGAAATACACGCGTATCCGTCGACCGTTCGATCTCGTTGGAACAGGATTTTACGTCGAACAATGCAATAATGTTATTTCGTTGAATAGGAAAGATGAATAAACAAAATTATTATAATCTTGATGTGTGTTTCTTGTGTAACGACGTAATCGGTTAAATGGCACGCACGCATGCGCCTTCCGTAATTGGCAATGGCTCTCTTAGATATCGGGCATGATATCGTGTACCAACTGCTTAATCATAATGATTATTGTTATTTCAATAATATAATAGTAATAATGATATTATTAGATATTAAAAAAAATAATAATCATATTTATGTAATAACAATAATTATTATATTGAATGATTATTACTGTTGTTAATAATAATCAAATAATAATATTATTATTACAAACTATCTATAAAATAATAAATAGAATAATAATAGTATAATAATAATATTCTTGTAATAACAACAATTATTATTTTTTATTCTTGTAATAACAACAATTATTATTTTTAATTATTATTATTGTTGTTGTTAATAATAATAATAAAATAATAATATTATTATCACAAACTATCTATAAAACAATAAATAGAATAATAATAGTAAAATAATAATAATATTCATGTAATAACAATAATTATTATTTTTAATTATTATTATTGTTGTCGTTAATAATAAGAATCAAATAATAATATTATTATTACAAACTATCTATAAAATAATAAATAGAATAATAATAGTAAAATAATAATAATATTCATATAATAACAAAAATTATTATTTTTAATTATTATTATTATTATTGTTAATAACAATAATCAAATAATAAGATTATTATTAACAAAGCAATAAAATAATAATATAATAATAAATAGGATAATAATAATAATGTTAACATAATAACAGTAATTATTATTCTTAACCATTATTATTGTTTTTAATAATAATAATCAAATAATAAATCGTACAATACATTGTAAAATAATGATAATTGATTCACTAATATTCACTAATAATAATAATGATAATAATTACAATCCTACATTCAATTTCTTAGTCAAATTCATCGAAAGTATCTCAAAATAGCGCGAAATAAATACATATACATATATACGAGACGAATTATTCAACTTTTTGCGAAGAATGAGCGCATGAAAAAAAAAACAATGGGTCAAGTAGGAGGGGAAGGGGGGGGGGGGGTCGATCAGCACCCGAGCCACGATACTCCTTCCATTTCCCATATCCTCGCTAACCACGATAATAATATGTTCATTGCAGCCGTCGTTACGTTGCACATCGTGAATTTAGCCTAGTTTCCACGGCGCATATGAAACTCGATGATATTGCACGATTACAGTTATTGGAATAATCGAACGAAAATTGCACAGTTCTAGCGAATGCTCGGAGCGATTCATCGAGACCCCCCTCTCTTTCTCCCAGATCGTCAGTAGGTTGAACATGTAACGGGTCGGACGAGTACCATGGACACGGTCAAACGTTATTTTTCTTTTTCTACGTTTTACGAGGCGCGTATTTTCATCGCCAAGTTGACGATTGACGTGTGTCCTCGTCGGAAAAGTATGAACAAAAAAAATACAAAATACAAAAAAAATAACAAAAAAAGAAGAAATTCGATATCGCGCTCCGGGCCCAGCGTTTGGCTCGGGAGAACTCTCTCACTTTCGTTTCACTTGTCGCGTGTGCTAGCGACTTTTTTTTTCTTCTTCTTCTCGTTTCTTTCTCTCTTTTCGTTTTATCCGCTCACCTCCGCGACCTCGACCGTGAAAAGGGGGAGAAAGAGGGAAGAGAAAAAGAATTCTAGGTCCACGAGTAATCGAGCCATTCCACAGGTGGATAAGGGAATATCTAAATTTCTCGACGTGTGTGCGAAGTACGCGTATGGTTTTTATAGAGCAAAGTACGTCATGCGCGAATTGTTTTCCATTAATATCGCGTTCGTAATATCGCGATGATTATTACCAAGAATTTATTATAAATCCGTTTATTCGCGAACGAAACGCACTTATCCGTCGAGCTATTTCTATCGCACGTTTGTTGTATCGGTATTGGAGAATTCGGATTCATACGAAAATATATATGTTACGCGTGCGATCGGTACGTAAGTGACTTTGATCCCTCTTGTATTTTATTTATTAAAATATAACGAATCATTATTGTTAACGTGAATTTTATTATTATTGTTGTAAAATTATTGTATTGGTTCAATGAATAATAATTTATTTTTATCAATTTTATTATTTTAATGATAATAATAAAATTCATAAAATTAATTATTATTGTTATTAATTTTGTCAGCTTTATTAATTTAATAATAATAATAAAATTCATAAAATTAATTATTATTATTATTAATTTTATCAGTTTTATTATTTTAATAATAATAATGAAATTCATAAAATTAATTATTATTATTATTA
>JAPYZT010005243.1:3386-14261 GCA_030522965.1 Tryphoninae sp. A BG-2022a
TATTATAGATATTTGGATATAAAAATGAACCATGAAGGTTTTTTGAAGATTTAACTAAGTCATTAATTATTATTTTATTAAAACTTCACAGTATTAAGAGAAAGACTGAGAGGAAAGTAAAATATTATTAATATAAATATTACCTTTTATCAATGTTAATTATTAAAAATTAGAATTTATGTGACTAGAATTGTTTTCGTTGTTTTTTTATTTGAATGACCTCTATAGTTTTTTTTTATTACTCTGTGTATTTACTCCTTCTGCTGGTCTTAGTTTGATAAATTTATTAAACTTCCACACAGTCACTCACATTTTTAAAAAACTGATATGGATATCAGACGCCAGAACCGAGAGTGAATACCAATATTGAGATCCATCCGCTATTGCACGTCCTCTCTCCGATATTTCATAAATTTTGAGAGAAGAAACTTATGAACATGGGAAATAATATTTTGTCGAATGAAACTATACAAATTTCCCAGTCGAAAGTAAATTGAAATTTGGGAAAGACCTAAACATTTGTCAAAATCTTTGGTTCTGTGAGAATAACGTTTCTCCTCTTTGTAATTCCTGAAGAAGCTTCTCAAGATCTATCAAAGCCTTGCAAAGTAACGATGTCTCTTGAAAACGATTGATCGGATCGAACGATAAGAATAATGGATGTGGTAAATTGAATTGCAGATTTTCATGACGAAAGGATAAGGACGAATGGGAAAATCTTACCTCGCCTTGCGCCCTCTTAGCTTCGAGCTCTTTTTGTTTAGCGAGCTCTTCGGCAATGCGAGCCTCGATCGCAGCCAGGGATTCCCGCGTGAACGGACGGAACAAGCTTCGTTCTTCTGATATGGAGTCAGAATCTTCGGACATTGTCTAGGCTGCACACGTCAAAGGCACCTTCCTGAAACGCAAATTCAAACAAAACGTCAGTATAAATAAATCATTGCTATCATCTTGAAAACAATTAAAAAACTTCTATATCCGGTATGAAACATTTTATCAATTATTCGCAACGACTAATCAAATCTTTCAATCCTTTTACAATCAATGGAGAAATAACAAGGCGAAAAAGTTATAGTTCTGTTGAAAAATGAAATATCTATCACTGTCGTCCAATTTCCAGGATGATAAATTACAGAAACTATGATAAAATACAGATTCCTCTTCCTGCCAAAACTTTTAATGTGTACAACGAATAACAAAAAAAAAAAAAGAAAATACAAAAACAATGATAATTTTGCATAAAAATAAAACAATCATAAAACTATTTAAAGAAAGAATTACAGTTCCGTTTGTGACAATTCTTGGAGAAACATGTTCGTCTTCGCAAAAGTGTATTTAATTTCATAAGAAAGAAAACAATAAAAAAAGGTCCTTCCCAATGGAGCAACTTGAATATACAGAATACAAACTAGGTCGTGAACGAGTAAAGTGCAATTTTAAAGTATTTTTATGACAAAAGTATAAAAAGCTAATCTAAAGGAATCTAAAGATTATAAAAAAATGTACCTTACGGTAGGTGCTAACACTTCCTGAAATGACGGCTAGGTGTTTTAGGTGACGAACGGTAGTTCAATTGCTGATGACGTAGTTGTCGAAGCGCTAAGCAAAGAGGTATAGATTCGACGATATTAATAATCTTCTTATGCGGCTGATGCTTTCGTAATTTTTTGGTAAAATGCTTCTTGATGACGGTTGCCGTGGCGGTGGCTTTCGTAGTTGTAACGTACAGAGAAGTTTTGTAGGATCGGACGGATAAATGCAGCTGTTGTACCACGTTTTTTCTGTAATTGTTGTTTATGCTGTTGTCGCTGTTGCTGTTGTTTTTGCTGTTTATACTGATACTCCTCCTGCTTCTCGCTTTCACGGCCTGCTTCTTTTCCTTATGCTTCTCGTTACTGCTATTATTATTATTATTATTAGTATTATTTATTATTACAATGTTGTTGTTGTTGTTATTATTATTATTATTATTATTATTATTATTATTATTTAAAGTCTCTTTGGTGAAATAATCGCGACGACCAGTAACGAACGCGCTGCGGCAGTGCGTAGTGGTATGTTGGGACCAGTCCAACGTGAACCAAGATTTTTCATGTCCGACCTGGAAATTCATAAACGACAAATTTAACACACTCTGATTTATTTTATTCCCAACAAATAATAATAATTACAATGAATTATCGTAATGATAATTCAAACTGCAGTTTGATTCGATGTTAATTAGATAAAAAAAAACATAATTGCACGTTTTCTCGTTTATCATATTCTTTTACTCACGTATACATGAAGCGGCGAGTGTACTCAATCTGCTGCTGGAATTATCATAGTCCGCTCTCTTCTTGTCGATCGCTTTCTATTTTTTATTACCTGCAACAGAAATAGTAATCGAATGATATTAATGAGTTTTAATGAAATTAATGTTTATTATTAATTCTTGGTAAAATCTTTGGTTCTAAAAAATTCTAATTTTGAAGAATTATTCAATAAAACAAAAATGTTTTTGTTTTAACGAATGTTGTTTTGTAAAACAATAATTTTTGAAATCATGATATTCAGAATAATTGAAGTCCATTATGGTCGTTGATTTATTGTTATAATGTTATATTCGAGTATCAAGTTTCTTTCTATTACACGTTTGGCTGATCAATGATTTAATGAAATTATAATGTGACAAAAAAAGAGAATCATCAGCTTGACTCTTAAAAGTCGATGAAAAGTCGATAGCTGTGCTCTTGATCGAGCAAAGGGCAAGTCTGCCTGGTATATATACCAATCGATCATGCTCTACACGTCGAGAGTTTATCATAAAATTACCCTTTCAGCTTGTCCCTACATCATTATTAAATACCAGGTCGTATCTTTCAATTTCTTATTTCGAATTTTTCATATTTGATCGTTCATGCTGAATTTTTCAAGAATTATATTCGGGTTTTTGTATTATTTGATTATAAGATTACTCGATATTAATTTTTTAATGAAAAAAATATATATTTCATTAATATTTCTAATAAATTGATTGACGTATAAACATTTTTAGTTTGGTAATATTAACGCTATATTATAATTCATGTTAATTAACATCGAGTCGTTTAATTACTCAAAAACCTTTAAGAAATTAATTTTCGTTCGAGTAAAAGAAAGTTTGAAATTATTTCTTTTTCTGAATAGGACAATATTTCAGAGTTAAGATAAATTATCGAATATTTGTGGAATGTAACAAAAAGAGAAAAGCTTTCAACCGGTTATCGAAATTAGCTGAGCAAATTCAGAGTGAGGACAGTCTAGAGGAAGAATCGAGGAAAGTTGTTGAAAAAGTTGGTAAGTGTCTCGAGGGAAGAGAGGGAGGGAGGGAAGGAGGGAATGAGAGAGAGAGAGAGAAAGAGATGAGTAAGCTTGTCGGAGTGTTTCGCCATTGCCCGTATATTCCCTTTTCTACTCGAGGGCATTACAAGAAATTCCGTTAACGATATTCATGTATTCTCAACGAGGCACAATCCCCAAGGAAAATGCTTGTTTCGCCATGTTAATGCCACCACTCATGCTTGTGACTCGGTTGTTATTCTCAGATGGAGTTTATTACCCCACGAGCTGCGACGAAGCACAACGCCATAGCACGACGGGCAATTTGTGACATCTAATTAAGAATTTTGAAAAAGATATATGTATATTTTGTTTTTAAGTATATTTAGAATATAAAATAATATATTATTTTAATATGTATATAATATAATATATATAATACAATATATAATATAGTATAATATAATAATACAATATAATATTATAATATTATAATATTATAATATAATATATAATATAATATATAATATAAGATATAATATAATATAAGTTGCGGAAAATTTTGCAACGACGAAACAGGATGCGTTTTAACTATAGAAAAATGATTTTTGTATTGTGTCTTTCCTTTTCTCTTTATTCGAGTCAAATAAAAGATTTTTGCAAGAGATGCAGCTTTAAACATCCTTGATCACTGTCTGAATTTGTGTTTCATGATTCTCATTCCCATCAAAATTGTTTTTCGTTCCCGTCAAAATTGTATAAAATTATATACAAATAACGAAAAATTGTCAAAAAAATTTAAATATATAATAAGAAATTGCTATTAACATTTATTTGTTTCCTCGTCATTCACTCGATTCCCACAGAAAAAAAAAGAATATTTAAATTCCAATCTCCACAAAGAGCAAAATAATAAACGATATATCAAACTATTTATAAAAATTAATAAAAAAAAAAAGCAATTATAAAAATCTTTCCACCCGACCTTTGCCATAATCAATTAAAACAAGTTACTCAAATGTTAAATTCAAGTCGAGGAAAAGAAATAAAAAAAAAAAATCTGTTAACGATAAATTTGATTAACCAACCCCTTCATCGTTAGAGCTGATACAAATTTGATTCTAGCAGCATGATATAGGTAACCAACGGTTTTCATCACGGAATCACCAACGACGTCGTTGCTTCGTACTCGCGCAACCCCCCCCCCCCCCCACTCTTTTCCCACCCTCTCTGCATGTGCAACGATAGCGACTAGTGGACTTTGGCAAAAGAGATGGACGACGCGAAAAAAGGTACGAATGGAAAGAAAAAATAGAACATGAAAATAGGACACGTCCTCGTTTGGTGAAACATACTAGGAGCTTTTCTTGCTTTGCCAAACTCTGTCGAAAATGTGTAGAACTATAGCCACGTGTTTCGCGTGTATGGTATTCGGCGAATGCTTGAAAAAAAAGGGAACATTTATATTTACTCAATATTTTTTGTATATGAAATAAATAATATGCAAGCACGAGCTTTTTTTTATCTGGGTTAAGCGTAATTTAACGATAGGTGAACGAGTGGAAGAAATATAATTATTTTCATCGGATGATTTTTATTTGTTTCAAATTACGTTTAATTTTTGAAATTTGTTATCATAATTAATTGAAATGAAGTTTGTATTTAAATTCATTCCAGTTTGTCTGTAATTTGGAATTTGATATGAAAAGAAGAGCAAGTTTTTAATCGATTTTTTATATTAACATTAATATGGGAATTTCAATATCAAAATAACGTAGGTTTTATTAAAACAATGAAAAAAAATTAAATAGCGATGAACTGTGATGTTAACTTTATAAAATTGAGTATCGTGTTATTGCAACTTGGATGGGTGGGTTATGCAAATGTATCAATGGGAAATGTATAGATACTCGTTCGGTCGAGACAAGCACGAAGAAGAGAAAGGAGAGGATGGCAACGCTCGCATGGATCTCCGGTATTTCGGGCTTCGGCACCCCCGAGAGATTTCCTGACGCCGGATATCGGCTATCAATGGGGGAAGTATAGATACAGTTCGCCTGTTTCGGACGAGAGTCTCGGACATCGGAGTTGCGCGACTACGCCCTATTCCCCAGCTGCCTGAATTCGTTCGCCCCAAACACGCCAACTAGTAAAGTTGTCTATTTTATCAACGACTATTTTTTTACCAAATTATCCTTTGCCTTTTTTTTTAAATTCACACATGGTTATTATTGTTTTTAAATGTTTTTTATTTATTTTATTCGCCCTATTCCCCAACTGCCTGAATTCGTTCGCCCCAAACACGCCAACTAGTAAAGTTGCCTATTTTATCAACGACTATTTTTTTTATCAAATTATCCTTTACCTTTTTTTAATTCACACACGGTTATTATTGTTTTTAAATGCTTTTTATTCATTTTATTCGAACATTTGACCTTATCGGGTTTGTGCTTTCCATCTTCTTTTTTTTCCCTATTGGCCGAATCCCTTTTCTATTTGAACTTGAACCTTCATATCTTCGTTCGGTACAATGGGCCCTTTCCAAAGTTTAATATGTTTCTATGGAGAATCGTTGGGAAGAACAATGTCTCACACTTCCCTGCTCAGCGAGCGCACGGCCGAGCGGTCACCGCACCAAGTACTGGAATCATGAAATGCTGCTTAACATCGGTGATCGTCAGAAACGTACACTAACCTCGTATCCATCGCCGTCGATAATATTTTTTATCGATATAGGTATTAATTATTAACGATTCGTGTTAAAAAAATGAAGAATAATTTCGATAATAATCGATATGATCGATAAGAAATATCGATATAAATATCGCGAATCGACGATTTTTATTAAATAATTGTATTTGCCTCCGAATGATCGAGCAATATAAAAAATTGAAACAGCTCATCAATAAAACTTAAGTTTGAAAAGATCGGACGGTCTAGTGCGTTTCGAAATTTCGATCAGTGCTCCAACCAACACTAAACAACCGATCCGGTTAAAAATTGGTAGATACACAGAGAATTATGGCAAAAATTGGCCCTTAATATTTTTTCCCACAATTTTGGAAATAGTGTGGCAGGCGACGAGCGATTCAAAAACACCATCCGTACTTTTTCCGACCTTGACCGTTAAAGTTTTGAGGTTATCTAGAGAAATGTGGCAAAAATTTTGGAAAAAAAATATCGAGAGCCACTTTTTGCCATAATTCTCTGTGTATCTGCCAATTTTCAACCTGATCGGGTGTTTAATGCTCGTATGTTTACTGATCACATTTTCGAAGCGTACGTCGCATGTAACACTGACTATTAAGAAACATCTCGCGTCACGATCCTTACTTCTCGCTACTCACTATGCATGGATAAACGGACACGTACCAAGTGGAATGATATAACGCCCGTGTTATATGGATATATATATATATATGTGTGCGAATATATATATATATATATATATATATATATATATTCGCACGAAATTTCCTTCGTGACATGGAGAGCTGTCGCTCCTTTTGTAACATATTGATCGAGTTCCAGTTTGGTGCCACGCAGACGAACAAACATTTTCACCAAACCGTGACCACTTTTTTGGTTCCTGGACCCCGAACCCTTTGAGAGTATGTACGATCTACTATTTGGAAATAAAAATGAACTATTCGCACAATCAAAATTCTTCGTCGTCGATACCGAAATATCATTGGAGCACCTAAAGTAGTCGAATCGTTGGGTGGGAGATTAACATTGTATTCCTATTTTTTCTCACATTCCAAGTGGATGGAGTGTTTAAGTTTGTTAAGAAAAGTTGTTGCGAATTGACTAAAGAACAACATACTCAAAATTCAAATTGATCCTAGGTAAAGTTTATTTGTTATATAATAAACGAAATTATGAATTTTGTTTCCATAAGATTTGTTACAAAAACTAATCGAAGCTTCTTTGATGTCGTATAAAAATGTGTGCTAAATTTCAACAGGCTTCATTCGAGCAAATAATCGAGATACGGATTGTATAATGTTGCGATATTTAACACGGGCTCTTATGGGAGATTGTGAATAATGACGATTTTCGAGAATAAATATCGTTATTTTTGAGTCGATAAAGATTCCTGAAATTTTACCCAGATGTACATATGACATCAAAGAACGTTTCTGCAAATTTTCTGTGAAATCTAACGGAAACGCGGTAACAATTGGACAACTTTAAGGGTATACAAAAAAGGCTGTGAGATAGTTACAGAAAAAGCAAGAAGAGCAACAGAAGAGTGAATGAAAGAAATGGATATATTGGAAATAAAGGAGGAGATATTAAATATGCTAGGTGGAAAATTGTTCGAATAAAACTATTGAATAATAATAACAATAATTTCCAATTAAAAAACGAAACTAATTTGTTATTATTATTATTTTTCGTCGATCGAAAAAGCTACAATAACAAACTAAAAAGAAATCGATAACTTACAACAATTTTCGTGTACTTTTCTTTTTCATTTTACTCAAACAAAATATTGCATTTAAACAAAAAAAATCCTACGTAGCGTCGAATCTGTTATCATACTATCAAATTCCTATCGGTTCATTATTGTAGCTTTGAAATTGCAGGAGTTATGAGTTCAGCCATGCAGCAACGAAAAAGAAAACATGTAACTGAAAAAATGCAATCAAAACCGCCATTTTGTTTACTACAGCTCCAATAAAATTGAGAAACATCCCTCGACATTTATATAATAATCTCCTTTTTACCAAATTTCGATATGTTGTTTAGTTTCTTTGAAAAAAAATCCCAAACTTTGCTATAATTCTCGTCCCTTAGAGAGCTTTACCACCGTAAGGATAAACGCATGTTTACCCTAGACGAACACACACGTACAAATATTGATATACGCGTATGTGCAATTCACACACGTACAGTTAAGAAGCGAGGAACCAGTAAAGAGGGGGGAGGAGATTGGTCGCGATTACAACGACGCCAAGACCGAGAGACTAGAGAAACCAGTGATAAATATACAGGGTGAATCGCATAAAGTGTCGCACATCGAATTCTGAGGTAGATGAGGCCATTACAAACAAAAGTTGCAAATAAACATTAGGGATATTGTTAATAATTTACCAGATATAAATATTTTAAATCCGTCCAATCAGAGCGCGCCGAGAAGCGTTGAACCCGCCCACCTCCACCCTAGCCGTAGATATAACATAGATTAGGGCATTACATTTGTGTTTGCAAAATTCAGAGTAGTCAATTAGATTGCTTGTATTTTTCCGTAGTCATTTTTTTTCTCGAGCATTGGCTGCTCTGAATTTTACCCTACGTGCCGACAAGCGTTGAAGTCACTCACCCCCCGCCTAAATTCAGAGCAGCCAATGCCCAAGAAAAAAAATGACTGCGGACAAATACAAGCAATCTAATTGACTGCTCTGAATTTTGCAAATCCAAATGTAACCGCCCTAATCTATGCTATATCTACGGCTAGGGTGGGGGGTCGAGATGGGCAGCTTCAACGCTTATTGGCACGCTGGGAAAAATTCAGAGCCACCAATGACCGCGAACAAAAAATGACTACATACTAATACAATCAATAAAATTGACTGCTCTGAATGTGACAAATCCAAATGTAAGGCCCTAATCTGTGCTAAATCTATGGCTAGGGTGGGGTCGAGGTGGGCAGCTTCAACGCTTATTGGCACGCTGGGCAAAATTCAGAGCCACCAATGACCGTGAAAAAAAAATGACTGCATACTAATACAATCATTAAAATTGACTGCTCTGAATGTGACAAATCCAAATGTAACGCCCTAATCTATGCTATATCTACGGCTAGAGCGTGAGTGGGCGGCACCAACGCTTCTTGGCGCGCTCTGATTGGACCAACTTTAAATATTTATATCTCCTAAATTATTAACAATATCTCTAATGTTTATTTGCAACTTTTGTTTGTAATGGCCTTATCTACCTCAGAATTCGCTGTACGACACTTTATGGGATTCACCCTGTATACGTTAGGTCCGCCAGTAGTGCATATTTAATATGTTCCGGCAAGTAGTACGTGCCGGCGCCACCACGGACGAGCTTCATCTCCCGCATATAGTAATAACACAGGATCTCAACTGTCAGACTGAAGAAACACATTGCCGGAAAAGCCTTGGAATTAATGTACGTTACATCGAGATTTAAAAGTCTCAAACTACTCGCAGTTTGATTTTACAATCCATTCCATTTTCTTTTTCTTTCTAGCATTGAATCTCATTTCGTGATTTAAGAGACGTTAGTTAGATTTTTGTTTAGTTCTTTTTTCTCCATACATTTTTTTTATAAAAGATATCGTTTCGTATTTTCTCGTTTTAATAATTCTTCAATCCGTTTGCGTGTTCTCGCTTCGCGGCTGATTCTTGCGAAACGACGTTCACATGCCGCATTGCGTGCACCAGGGCGCCCTCCCTGATGTATGTCAGTACGACGGATGTCTCTGTGTATATTGTACAGTTCGTTGTATGCGAGAAATTGCAAGCACCACGCGAACCCATGGACGAGACAGGGGGGGAAAATAAAAGGAGGAGGGGGAGTAAACGATACCACGACTGATGGAAATAAAATTGTCGTTAAATCTACAAGGGTTGGTTGGTTATATAATATCGGTTTTTATATTTACGTGTTGAATTGCAATTTAGAAAAAATTTATTTTATTTTTTTTTTTTATTATAATTATAATTTTACAGAATTCCTTTTAATCGTCCGTGTGCGACGTTTTTGGTTTAAATTGTATTTTAGTTATTGTTGGGAAAGATCGATATTTGGGTAATTGGAAAACGTAAATATTATTGCTTCGAGGTAGTGAGGCATATTGGAAAATAATTTGTATTAATTGAACGATAAGGATTAATTAATTGAAGAAATGTGCGATTCATTATATTTGGATTTTTATGAAAATTATTAAATTACTTCATAGGCCCAGCGTGCTTGTGAAATTTCGTATAGTTATCTATAAATTTGTACAAACTCGTTTTAATCTTAAATTATTTATATCCGGATATTTTGTTAATTAATGTTGAAAAAATCGGAAAATATTTTGAAAAAAAAAAAAATGACTTTTTCCTCAATCGAAAAATCGTTCGTTTCTATCAAATCCTGTGTCAACAAAATTCTGACGATATAAAAAAAATACTTGGTTCAAATGTAAAAGGTGTTCGTCACAAGTCTAAATTATATGTTTATCCCAGGAAGAAAATATTGTCGTCCCAAGCTGTTACGATTCATGAATAAAAATACTCGACTCGAGAATGAAAAAAAACACTGCGTATGCTTCATGGAAATGGACAAAGAGAAGAATGGTTCGATCTTAAAAATCTGAGCCAGTGCCATTCGGTCGTGTTTCCTCTGGTTTGTTTAGGGTGCATAAATATATAAAATCCGATGAATATAATGGAAATAAAGGGGGGATGTTAAATATGTTAGGCGGAAAAATGGAGAATTATGTGAAATTTGTAGAAAGAAATGTAAGGAGGAAGCAGAAATGCAACATCAAATGTAAGATTTTGTTGTGCAACTAAAACTACCCAATAATAATAATAATAACAACAACAACAA
>JAPYZT010005247.1:0-11228 GCA_030522965.1 Tryphoninae sp. A BG-2022a
AACATAAAAAAAAAAAAAAAAAAAAAAAAAAAAAAAAAAAAAAAAAAAAAAAAAAAAAAAAAAAAAATAAACGCGCTCAACATTCTCGACGCGCGACACGCTGCTGACAAATCGAACAGCATTCTTCGAGTTGCCTCGTATTTATTTTCGTAACAGGACGAGGAGGCTAGAATTGTTGCAACGTACGGCGTTGTAATTTAGGAACGACGCTTGATAATTTTGACATTTGATCAAAATTTATATCTTTTTTTTTAATTCGAAGAAATACGAAAAGATTGTGCGACGATTGGATTAAATCGTACATGTATATATACCGCGATTTCGTTACGTCCATCTGGTCGTTTTTTGCGTTTGGTTCTCGTAGAATCGATTAAAAAACACGTCAGGAAATGAATGGAGGGAGAGAGAGAGAGAGAGAATCAAGAAGTCTGGACGAGGACGCGGATGATCACAGAATTACACAATTAGCCGAGTTAACGACCGGATCAAATTGAATCGTGCCGTGTTGCTGCTTCGCGATATGCCCCGCGTCCCCATTGATCGTCATAACCTCCTCGTCATTATCGATCGTTCCCGGATCTTCGACAACGGAATTCTATAACGACGTCATTGTCGCCACCTAGAATTAACGACAACGTTGTTTTTTTAAAAAATTATTTCCAATATTTAATTATATCCATTTGGAACGAAGTAGTGAAAAAAAAATGGCGATGATAATAATCGATCGAAAAATCGCGATATTATCCGCCGATCGTGAAATTTGCAGCGACACTTGCAGGATTAACGATTTTCTTACTTTTTGTTTGTTTGTTTGTTTGTTTGTTTAAAGTCTCCCGCGTACCAAGCGGGAAAACGGTGTCGGGAGGAAAAATAATTTTGAAATTATGATGCTGGTTATTAAATTAAATAATTGCCGCGCAAAGTATCGCCGCGGGTATTACGTCCAGGCGGTCGTAAAGAGATATCCGCGTCATATTCTCGATGTTGGGTAGGGAAGTATCGAAAACGTGGAGAATACGAGATAATAATTATATCGAGGAAAAAGAAGCAGAAGAAAAAGGACAAGGACGAGAGTCTTGTTCGAGGGAGGATAATAAAATGTTGTAAAGCGATTTCTTTTTATTCCAACTTGGAAAATCCGCAAAAAAAAAACGATCATAAAAACGAAGCGGAGAGTAAGAAGAAGAAGAAGAGAGAAGCTAAAGGATCGGGAGAAGCAAAAAAGGACGCCCACGTAGCTGGAAATCGTGACGAAGGTCCGGGGCTATCAACATCGAGGGAATATGCAAAAGACTAAGTTGAGAAGTAAAACTGAGGGGTAAAGGGGGAGGGGGAGAAGGGGGATTTTATATATGTAGAAGAGTTCAGAAACTGAAACCTCAAACGTGTTCTGTGGAATGCTGCTCTCCGGCACAGTGAGAAAGAGAGAGACGGAGAGAGATCCTTAAGGCTATTTGCGGTTGGTTCGTTGGCGTGTTCAGATCTTGCACAGCAACGAGGAAGAAGAAGAAGAAGAGAAGATAAAGAAGAAGAAGAAGAAGAAGAAGAAGAAGGTAGACTTCCTCAACAAGGGACTCTCTCATCCACGAGTGAGAATATCACCGACAAAATACTCGTTTCGATCTCGCAAGACTGTAAAGCAAGAACGTATCTCTCGTATACTTGGTACACCGCCATTTTTATTCAACGAATTCAAGCTCCCGCGATGCGGTAGGACGCGCGACAAAAAAGAAAGAAAATCCTTCCAATCGTTTAATCGAGCGGGAAAACCCTCGAGACCGTCTGCCCGGTTACTCGGCTAAATATAGATAAAAGCTCGTCTGGGATTTAAAAAATGCTAAACTCGTCGCCAGGATTCTTGTTAATTTTATATTCGCGGTCAAGGGCCTCGCTATACCTTACGTGATTCAGGATCGTCTTCTTTCCTTCTTTTTTTTTCTCACACTCGCTCCCGATCGTTACAACCGGATACTCGATTATCGTATTGAAAGAACTTGCTTGGTTTGTATCGCGGTTAACTTCTCTATAGATATAACGAATGTGATTGGCGAAACTTTTTTCGCATCGTGTTCGAATTAAACTTTCGATCGAAACTTTTTGTAACGATTATTGAGGATAACGATTCGCGTCATCGACGATACAAGAACATGCAATTTTCGAGCAATCGAGTGTGCCACTGTGCCTTGAAGAGCGCAATTTACATTTCTTCATCTTCCCCTTGATCTTCTTCTTCTCCCTCTTCTTTCTTCGGTTTCTTTTCAGTCTCTTATTTTTTTTATCCGATTCTTTGCTTCCTCGCCATGAAGCTACCTCGTTATATTCTCACCTCGCTTTTTCCTTCTCCCTTTGTGCACCACGAAATAGAGAGAGAGAGAGAGATTCATGCGCCCAAGGGCCAAGAGGTTCCAGAACAGGATTTAAATATAGCTTCCAAATAATATTCATCCTCAGGAGGGCAGTAAGTCTCCAACCTCCGCCTCTACTCCATTGTCGCTTATTTCACACAGTGGTTCCCATTCGGCTACGACAACGATTATTTATTAACTATAATTTTTAATGGATAATTTTTCTTCCCTAATTTTTGAATAATTAACCCTTCTATTTTATCTTACAAATTTCAAACCGTTTTGTACCTTACAATTCCCAAGAGTCGGCGTAATTGAAATTAATCCTCAAATTTTCATCAACATTATTTTTTTATCAACCACACTCGCCTTTCCACCCACGTCACGTGACGAAGCTCTTCGATCTATGAATGAACGCGAGCGAGGCACGTTACATGCCTCGCGTATAATTTTAATGTCCCCCCGAGCGCCGGGAGACTTCAACGAGTGGACAGAACGCTGCCCCGTACGATATATACGATATGATCGCGCGTGCTGGCGACTCGCTCATCACGCATTTCCCAATAATTGCGCAATTCCCCATTTCCGCGAGACGCAGAAAAAAAAACTGTTGGCACACGATGACTGACGAATAATATTGTTGTTTTTTTTTTACGTAGTCGTCGCTGCCAATATTAGTACCAGGCTCAATAAGCGGTTGACGGATATCTCGTTGCGTGTTCGAGCTTCGAGTCCGATTAACCGTCTTTCCCAATAATCTGTTCTTCCGTACTATAGGACAATGTTGCACAACGAGATACGAAACGTTCATAATTTTCTACCCTAACATTTTTATTTCACATCCTGCGGAATCGAGGATCAAAACTTTAATCGAATCGTTCCTTGGTTTGCTTCTAGGTACGGTGAAAAACAACGAAGAGCCGACAGTTCGGAACTCAGTGGAATACAATTGCTATCGGCAACTGCTTATCAACTGAAAAAACCGTATCAGCAATTACTCATACCGATTACAGTATGGATTGGAATGGAGCAAGCTTTCATCGGTGCCGATTTTACTCAGGTAAAGTATCGTCGCGTCGATTCGTTAAATCTCGTTTTAAAAAAGCGCTTTTGAATTTTCATTGATTTTTCAAATTACTTTTTTTTCTAGGTATATAAATAAATAAATTCTGACTCGCCTGTGATTTCAACGGTGCTTTATTCTCGCTCGTACGGACGTAAACAAAACAAAATACCACGGCTCACCGTCGTGGTGTACAGAACTCGCCTATCTAATAGGCACTTTCTAATGGCGATCGGTCGACGCGAGCGTGATTACTCCCTTTCGTGCACGGATTTAGACCGACTCGCACGCGCGGGAATAACGGCACATACGCGCGCATTCCTTCAAAACGCGAATAACAAACAAAACGAACAACAAGAAACCTCTCTCTCATAAATTCCACGTCGATTATCATAGATTAGAACGCTTGAATTTTATCGCAAGGAACATCTTATCGTAAATACGATACGGATAAATGCGTCTCGCGTCCTTCTACTTTGGTAAAATATTCTCTATCGATTCTCAGATTTCGGGGTCTAGGTCACGAGTTCGTAGCTCCTCCCTGAGATAATATATCGTACGAAAAATCCATTAAACATAAAGATAAAAACTAAACGTATCTATCTTAAGTCTTAAAATGACGATCATTAGAAGATCCTCGAAGTGTGCGTAATAACGATGTGCCTTCGTGTTTCGTGATATTAATAATTATGATGGCAAAAGCGGCCTTCGAATTTACAGCAGTTTATAAATATATATATATATATATATATATATATATATATATATATATATATATATATGTATGTAGCCAAAGAGCCAAGGCCGATAGGCGTTTGCGTGTAATATTGGCCAGGTCATCTCTCTTAGGATCGTGATATCCCGCCTCGGCTATTACGCAGTAGTCGCTGTAATCGCCATCTTGGTCCACTCGGTATTTCCTCACATTATGTATATACACGTATATCTTACGTATAAGATAGCTACGTATACGTTTATCTTATCGACGATGCGGTCAATTATCAAGGGATTCGTCCGCCTCTCGGCACGATACGCCCTCGCCCATTTTTCCTCTTCCTCCTATCCACCAGAACCGCCCTCTCGCCTTTAAATTCCTCCAACCAGTAGCGATTTCAAGCTTTTATTTTCCATTCTTTTTTAATTTTCGCTTTTTGTTACATCGATTCGCGAGAAGAAGCACGCGTGTTTTACATTAAACGTTTCTTCCAAACGCACGAGGCGAATATAACCGTAGGCGATGTACTGATTTTCTGATTCCGTGCATAAAATTAACGGCGATTAGGATTTTATCGTTCATTGACGAGGCTGTAAACGGCTCGAGCGAAATGTGATTTTTTTAATAGGATGTTTTTTTTTTATTTTTCCTCGGCTCGCAAACAATGAGTCGTAAATCCGGAAATCGTCAGGGTCAATCGTCGGAATCGCGTCGAAGACGTCATCATCAAGATCCGAACCTTAGCAAGGTTGGCGACGAGCACGGACTAGTACAGATACATTAGTTATGCTAAATAGCCGTGATTACAAGCGATCCGACGATTTACAAACTGTTTTTACGTAATCTTTTTCCGCGCGTCGGTCAACCGACCGTATATTACCGACTATAACAAACTGGATCATGTTAACCGTACGTCGAAAAGGACGGCTCTCCCATCGTCGAAACAACGGATCGGTTCGTTTTCGTATCGCGTTACATATTTAATGTGACTTTCTCGAATCTCGTTCTCTTCGCGAATCGACCTCCTTTCCAATCTCCTCCGTCATTTGACCGCGAAATAACGAAAGGCAAGAAAAACAATACAAACAAAAATCCAACAACAAACAACCTCGTGTAATTATCAAATTACGGTAATTTATTTTCCCATCGGTATTTTATTTTATTCCTTCAGAATTCCATCCTCTTGCGATTTCATCTAACGTCCCGATTCAACCGATCGGTACGAAACGATCGTTCTCGCGGGGAACTCGTGGAATTGTAGATAAGCTCGACGAGGAATCGTATATACTCGTCGGTACTTCGTTGTTAACGGGTCTGCCCTACTTCCCGGCAAAAGTACTCGGTTAACAGCTCTCCTCCTCGTAGCCTCCTCTCGTCTCGAGGTTATTAAGCTGGCGCCTCGTAAGTCCCGTGCGCGCCTTGTATCCTCCGCGTCTCATCCTTCCTGCCCTGACTTATCTTGTCTCCTTTTTTTTGTTTTTGTTAATTTTATTTCATCTTTTATTCGTTGTTTTTTGTCTTACGGCTGTACACGGCGCCACATACTACTTCGTCTATATATACCCGACGATCCGGTCTGTCAGCGACCAAAGAACTTTTCTCTCTTTCTCTCTCTCTCTCTCTCTCTACTTATATTCCACAAGTGCACCGGGGCACTTTTCTTTTCCTCCGTTCGAACGATCTTGCAGCCTCCGAGAATCTCGTTATGCTCTAACCATCCTCCGTCTTTCTTCGCGACTTCTTCCTACCAGGTTTTACTTCACATCTCTCTCTCTCTCTCTCTCTCTCTCTCTTGCGCGCGTTCGCGTAGTTTCCAGACGACTAGAAACATTCATGGCGTCTTGGAATTTTATCCGCGTCCGACCATTGCCCGACCCTAACTACTGGCAACGTATTTTGTTTCTCTAGCTCGATCGATCGTCACGATTTTTGTTCGGAATTGATTTTTTTCTTACTCTTTTCGATTTTGCTTATCGTCCATTCGCCCAATGACGAAACTCTTTCGCGAATTTACATCACTGTTGAGAATAAACGAGACGTTAAATATTAGCGACTGGGAGAGAATTCCGCGAACACTATAACCGCCATGGTGGCGAAAGTAGCGGATTCGAGAAGCTTCTCACTCCGGGCACTCCTAACGATCGACTCTCATTTATTTTATTTTGTTTATTACGTATCTCTCCTTCTCTGTTTTTCACGCATTATCTCGTTCTCTAATAAACGTAGCTTGTATATAACAGCGAGATTAACAATTTTGAAAATTCGTCGAAATATTTGCGCATTGATGAAAATAAATAACAAAGACAGAAATGTAAGAAGAAATAAAAAAAAAAAACATACACACAGCGAGAAGTTTCGCAGCTTCTCGCTTTCACGTCGACGATGAAAGTCGACGAAGGATTTTCGCCGATATTACAAATATCCAGACGTTTCTCAAGATGCGTGTGTCCTCGAGATCGCATCGTCGCGAGGTCTTTCGAACAGTCCCGCGTGAAAGATTGTAATGAAAAGAAGAAAAAAAAAATCGTTTCATAAAGTCGGTCGGAAATTTCACTCGATTCGTTTCTCCAGTTTCGTTCGATCGTTCGCGTTCGATATTGTCAATGATTTTCCCAGAATAATAAATACTCGATAAAAAAGATAAAACGAATGAAAATTTTATCGTAAAAATCATTTTTTTCTTTTGTTAAAATTTCTTATTAATTCTTGATTCGTTGTTTCGTTTACAGGCATACATCTCGTGCGCCCTGGGCGTGCACAAAGTTGGCTACGTGATGATCTGCTTCGGTGTCGTAAACGCGGGCTGCTCGTTGCTCTTCGGCTCGATCATGAAGTTCATCGGTCGTCAACCTTTGATGGCGCTCGGCGCTTTGGTCCACGCGGCCCTGATCGGTGTACTATTAGTTTGGAGGCCACATCCAGAAAACGCTTACGTCTTTTACACCGTCTCGGGTCTTTGGGGAGTCGGTGACGCGGTTTGGCAGACCCAAGTCAACGGTAAGATTTTTCTAAATAACGTTCTTCCTTTTATTCTTCCAGCGTTACAGCTTCCCGAGAGACTATATATTTCTTCTCGATGCGCGTGTCTCGAGGACCAAGGAAGCCAGAAACCGATCGGTTCGCTTATGTAAGACACGCGAGCCTCTCGTGTTCGTGACGTACGTCGAAACGTTCGGGCTGGCCCAAAACCGAGGGTCGAAGTTTCGTTGGTTTCCAGTTCTTTTTTTTCTTCTTTCAATTTTAACATATCTTTTCCTTATTTTGTTTTCCAACTCGGTATCTTCTTCAGAACTCTGGGTGCTTGACGTTTGGCCTTGTCGAATCTTCGAACACGTATTTTTTACTTTTCTTTTTATTTTCCTTGGGGGATACAAACAAAAAACTATTTAACTTCGCGCCTAGGAGCATTTCGAGTCCGGGACGAAGATTGCCATCTCCGCGTCAAAAATGTCAAAAACTCGCTCGTCGTACTCGTGAAAAAAAAAATATCACAGTCATCGTTCGAAATTCTCCTCGACGAGATACGTCCAGTCCGGTTTGTAAACACGAATCGAGATATACGAATTTAACATACGTATCGTGAGACGTTATAGAGGGGATTGCAATTGTCTCTCGTTCGCAAGGTATAATCGAGATAACGCATGACGAATCAACGTAATGAGAGATCCGGGTACGTCGAAATATCAATATTCTCGGCAGCCACCTGGGCAAGTAATAACAACCGTTTGAAAATATCGTCCGACGTAAATAAATTCTTATTATATCCAACGTGTACTTTGGGACATATCGTCGATAAGATAAAACAAACAAAAAATCTTTCTCGTTGAAAAAACATATTTTCAACAAATATTTATCCTCTTTTTTTCGTCTTTACGAACGACTCGGCCAAAAAGTAATCGTCGTTTCTAATACGCTCGGACGTTTTGGAAGAATAAAAACGCAATAACTTTTTACCCAGTTTGACAAATTAGCTCGTATAACGCATCGTTAATTTTGATAACTTACCCGAGGAGGAATAAATCGTGCGGCAAGAATGAAAAAAAGCTTTGAAAAATGTTGTATTTTCGCCGAATCGATTCTTCCTGGCTCTTCACGAGAGACCGGAGAATATTTTTGTTTAATCTTAATTTGATTCTTCTTGTTACAATCTCGACACATCGCTTTGGGTTAGCGGTTGGACAAAAAAAAAGGATTACTCGCCGAAGTGTACTCTTCTCCGGTACGCGAATCTCTCAGTCACGGGGGATTGACGTCATCCCGTTCTTTATCACCCTTCCCTCCTCCCCTTGGCTGTTTCGTCTTTGTCCCTCCACCCTGAGAACGATTCAACACGCTCTCGCGCGTCTCCGTTCACCATTTTTCATTTCGATTCTTCTCGTGGCTGTCTTCTCGAAACAAAAAAGAAGAAGAACGATGAAAAAATCCCCGGCGTCGAGCTCTTCGGTCTCTCCTCTCTCTCTCTCTCCATCTTTCTCTCTTGCTCGCTGTACAAACGATGGATCAAGATTAGCAATAAGCCACACGCTTCTTTTACTTTCTTCGCTCTGTCTCGCTCTCTTTGACGCAATGCTCCGTTCACGATCTACGCCCCGAGTTCTCGAACCTGCTACATTATTCATTCGTATCCGTCCTCATCCCGCCCGCCAAATATTATTCTCGCAGACATTTTCTTTTTTGTCAAGATTTTTTTTTTTTGCACGTTTCTTCTCTATATACAATACATATATAAAATTTGTTTAATTCGTAGCCAAGAAAACCGGCTTCTGGCCCAGGTGAGATCAGTGAGTCGCGAACAAACGAGGCCCGAAACATCTTCGATCGATCAAACGAGATCCGACGATACGTCACGGCTTTTTTCATCTCGTCTCTCCCATGAGCCGAAGAACAAAAAAAAAAGAATGGAATCGACGCAAAAGGGAATCGCTTTTGGCGATACGATTTGTTTTCGACAATCTTACAAAGGACCAAGACCCCATAACTGTATTAACTTATCGAGACAGATATAAATGAAACGCGAGTGAACGACGGAGAGAAATAAACTGGTCGCGTATGGTCTCGACTCGTTCACGATCGTCAACACCCTCGGGCATTCGTGAATATTAAATGCCGATTTTAGAAAGTCTACTCGACAACACCGATACACTCCTCCCGTGTCTCTCGCTACTAGTATCTTATTATTATACTACCGGATCATTTAATTCTCGAGCAAAAATTACGATACGCAATCCGTGTATATTGTTGAAATATTGAAAAACCGATCGTTTTATTTTTTTCTATCGCTATACGCGACACCTCGAAGAATTATTCAATCAAGGAATCTTTTTGTTACTAGGAAGATCGAATAGAAAAATGTGGCGAAAAAGAAAAATGGAGGGAGATCGAGATCGATGAATTCAAAGAATTGAAAAGTCGTATCGATCGGGATATCGATCCTTCTTAGAATATCATATCGCAGTCTCGATTTACTCCACTTGCCTCGTACATAACTGTATCAGACATTCGAGGAATCTCTTCTTGGATCGGCTTCGTAACGTGTCTCTCTTTCTCTATTTATATATGTTTATATATATATATATGGCAAGTGGTAGGAAAATATACACGAGAATCGGTAGCTATTACGGTTGATCTCGTGACGGGGACTGCAGAAGCTAAGACGGTTTCTCTTCGGTAATTGGCCCCCGTGAGCGTCCGGCGTCGAAGCACCGGTCTCGACGTACTTCCGGTCGACGAGAATATCTCGCGATTCCCCAACGTGATTTGATTTGTCTCTTTACGTTGGAAGCAAAAGGATTTTATATCAATTTATCAATCGCTCGGTGATCAAGGAGAAACGAATTCGAACGTTGATAACGTAACGATCATCGTTGTTTATCAATTTCACCGGATGTTCGTCCTCACCACGCTCGGAAATCACCAGAAGTTCTTTTGAATGAAAACAGCGAGTGAGAGAGTTAGAGAGAGAGAGAGGAAAAATAGCGTACAACAATCGTCTCGGAATTACGCAAGAACGCGAGCGTTTAGAACACGCTTATTAACATCGAAATAGAGATTGATGTTACGCTCGTGTATCCTCGTTCGTTTAATTGTTCGATCGGATGCGTTTCTCTTTGTTCTTTTTTCTTCTTCTTTCTTTCCTTTTAATTCGATCGTTTCATGAATGGCTCATCGATGCAAGAGTCATAAATATTCGAGAAACGTGATTCGCTCCGGATTATTCCGTGACGTATCTCTACCGTCTCGTTACGTCAAATTGGATGAGAGAAAAAAAATGGAATCCATTGTAATCGCCACGTGGATGCAACAAAACAGGTGCGAGATATCGTTCTCGTACCTAGAAACGTTTTTCTCTCTCTCTCTCTCTCTCTCTCTCTGCAGTCCTATAATGGCCTGGCACATCCTCTCGCCTGTAGCCTTCGAGTTAAAAGCTCCAGTCGCAATATCATTCTCGAGATCCGCGACGTGTCCGAGTTATAGCGATCTTTCTTACTCTCTCCTTCTGTCTTTTCCATTTTTCCGTATCATACGTCTCTGTCAATCTCGTATTCGAGATTGTTCTTATATCAATCTTATCGATCTCTAAAAAAAGATTAAAATAAACGCTACTTTTTTGAAAGGCACGAACGATCCCGCTTTGCGGTATCATGACGAGCTCGGCCGTGGGTCAAGGATGCACTCGCTCGAGCGAGAAGGAGACAGCCTGAATATAACAAAACATACATGCCGTTTTACAAATCTCACTATCGCACGTAGTTTCTTCCGTATTCTTGTTATATGAATTTTCATTTTGTATTTTTGTTATTGCCTTTGTTTCATTATGGTAGTCGTTTCGTTACAGCGTTTCCGTTAGAATTCACTGAAAATTTGCAGAAATGTTCTTTGATGTCATATGTATATATGTGTAAAATTTAAGGGACTTTTATCGACTCAAAAATCACGATATTTATTCTTGAAAATCGTCACTTTTCACAATCTCCCATAAGAGCCCGCGTTAAATATCGCAACATTATACAACGAGTATCTCGATCACTTGTTCGATGAAGCCTGTTGAAATTTTGCACACATTTTTATACGACATCAAAGAAGCTTCGATTAGTTTTTATAACAA
>JAPYZT010005248.1:0-17058 GCA_030522965.1 Tryphoninae sp. A BG-2022a
TATTAATTGATTAATATTATTAAATTAGCAATTGTTATTAAAGATATCGATCGACGTAACGGAAATATCAAGTAAACGGAAATATTTCTTGAATCAAAGGGCAATTATTGGAGTATTTACAATAATGTTATAAAATATATTAATTGATGATTAATATTATAAAATTATCGATTGTTATTAAAGATATCGATCGACGATTAAAATTTTTGAACTTTATTAAGCGATAAATAATTGATTTCTTCGAATCAATCAACGAAATTTATAATTCTCGGTGTTTGCAATAATTATTAACCGCGATTTTGATATTCAATCGTGTTGCATATGTTTTTTATTAGAACGAACATTGATATACACGTAGACGAGTCAATGATCTTTTTCTTACCGAACTGTTTAATATCTTTAAACGATATAAACTGAGAACAAGATGTCGCGATTAAATCTTGTCGCCATTTTCGCTCAGTAATCGGTCTCACACAGAATGCTACTCTCTGTTTCTTACTCCGACGCCCTTGGTAAAGACACTTTTCTCGCGCTTTCACCCTCTCTATCTCTTTCTTACTTTGACTTTCATCCCTTATCCTACCTCGTTCGCACACGCGTGCGCCCGAGAACGAGAACCTTTCTTGCACGCTTGCTTTACTGCCGGGGTTTCTGATACGGTGACGATGTTCTTCGTGTGGCCGTGCTGCTTGCTTGCTTGCTTGCTCGCTGGTAGCGGCAGCAACAACGGTAGAAAGCACGCGGCGTCGGCAGCGGCAGTAGCATTATCATCTGGTGAGGGTTGCACGAGAGAGGGCGAATGCCCTCTCTCCCCATGAGATCACCATGGCAACCCCCTAAGAACCCACGGCCCGCCAACGGTATTCTGTCCTGCTCTGCGTGCCTCTCCTCTCTCTAAGCCACTCTCTCTCTCTCTCTTTCACTCTCTCTCACTCCCTGTCTCTGTCTCTCTATGTGACTAGCATGGCGACTGTGCTCAGAATTTCTCTCCTCCTAACTGCTAACTTCTACAACTGTCTATATCCTTCTCGGTGAACGATGAAAATCCTTGAACACGGAAAACCGCGGAAATACGAAAAAAAAAACAACTATTTTGGGAAAAATATAAGTTACAGATGCCGAATGAAATAATAAGTATATAAACGTTTATCGGATAAAGTGATTCGCGGAAAAAAAACGCAAGGTTGCAAAGCTGCAATGTATTGAATTGAAATAGCACGTGCTTAATTCATATTAAAATTATTTACGTATTTTTATGGAAAATATTTTATTTCAATTGTTTAAATAATTCCCCAATAGACTCGACTCAACTACATCTTTCCTCGGGCAATGTTAAAATATTGCAGGTTTATTAAGTTATGACATACCTAAAATCTCACAATAAAAAATAAATTTTTCGTAAAAAACTCGAGGTCAAAATTCGGTAAGAATAATTTTTTTTAATTTCTCGAGATATCTCGCAAAATATTCGGGGTATCGTGCGTATGGTCTTTCACAATGAAAGAAACGAAAAGGCCACTATGTATATAGAATGAAGTAGGTTGCACACGGACTCTATCGATTTTCACACGAGAAATTTTTTCTCGTTCTGTATTCTATCTTTTCCCTCTTCACTTTACTCCGTCTCTCTCGTTCTTCTCCTTCACTCCTCCTGGCCCAGTCACAAATTTTTCATTCGGATAAAAGAATTAATATTACATAGGGAGGCTGAGAGAGGGAGGATGTGTATGTGTGTGTGGTTGTGTGCGAAATGTCCATGAACGAGAAAGAGAACCAGAGCGAGAGGAAAAGAGAACGGGCCATTTGTCCGCCGTGCTTCTCGTCTCCTACAGTTATGGCGTCCATGGTCGAATCTTTACTCCCTCTCTCTCTTTCTCCACCCTCCTGGCTTTCTCTCTCTCTCTCTCTCTCTCTCTCTCTCTCTCTTCGTTAGCTATGGTATGAAAAAATGAGTTGTACAAAGTGAAATAATAAAAATGAACAAAAGTTCAACCCTCGAGGAGAATTAAGACATATTTTTCAATAAAGTCCTGGTTAAAGGGTGCCTCTCGGCTAAATTATTCGCTCGGATGATCCCTACCATGCGAAAAAGAGGAAAAGAAACTCGTTTTTCCTCCATCTCTCGTGACTCTCTTCCAAAGGAAAGTAAAAGTCGATTGGGCCGTTCGAACTTTTACAAAGCGATCTGGAATTAAAGTCTCTGGAAAAACTTTTTCAAAGAAATCGGGATACACGCGAGCTATACATAATACATATGGGAAGTACGAGGAAGGGTAAATCGCGAAGCAGGGAATAAACCAGATACATGTGTATATGTATATATATATATATATATATTACGCGTCCATAGACATAAAATATATGAGTGTAAAGAACAAAGTGAATGGGGTTGATTCTTGCGTCTCCGATTAAACAGAAAAATAGTTGAAATAACATGGAACAATAAAAAAGGTCAAAATTCAAACTACCGAGCTCAGCGTTTTCTTTTTTGTGACGAATAATTTTGTAACACATTCCTTTTTTAGATTTCTAATAAGGGTAAATCGAGTCAATTTCAAAGGACGCAAAAACGTCGAAAGAACATTAACGTTTTAAAAAATAAACAAATTAGTGATTAGAATATTAAAAAATATTTGTAGCAGGACGAAAAATCGTTATTTTTAAAGCTCGAAGCATTTCGCGCTCCCGTTTTAATTTTATTCAAAGCGGATTGTAATTTTGTAAATAATATACGATCTCGGATCGTCTAGGGGCTCGGAATGACAATAGGTGTCCGTTTGTATCGTCGTTTTTTATCACCGGAACCGAAATGTTCCGTGACCCGAATTACCCCGTTCTATGCCACGTGTGGACGAAAAGCCGGCTTGATTGTTGCCGTAGTTGTGTATTTTGCCAAGTTCCGAACTAGGTAAGCTTTATATATACATATATATTTGAATTACTTTCTCACTCTGACTTCTTTAGAGCTCAAAGCCGTAATATACGTGGCAACGCGCGTCGAGGGTTCGCGGCGCGCAAGTAGGAACATTCGCGAGAATTCTATATAGCATATACACGTATACATATATACGCGGAAGTTTTGGTAAGCCAGTTAGCGAATCCTCAAAGTTTACCTCAAAGGAGCCGCGAAATATTAAAATCACATTTTAGCCTCGCTCGACAAACTCGTGCGCGGCGGTGAAACGGAGGGAGGCAAGTTATGAAGCAACGAAGTTAACTGGGATTAAGTGAGCCTGCGTCAACGAACTCGTAACTTGTATTAGAGAGAAACCGATGTGGCAAGTCGCGTTCAGAGCTTTCTATCATAATAGATTGACTTAAAAGCTTGATGCGTACGCGTTATTGCTTATTTTCCTTCACATCGTTATTTGGCCTCGCACACAGAAATCATCACGTATACACGTGCCGCGTTTTATAGCAAAAGTGTTCGCTTCTGCGAATAATATGTGCATTTTTTTTAAGAAAATTAATTACAAATAATCATTGAAAAAAATTAGAATTATATTTTTTGAACGCGTACCGCGTTCTATAGCAAAAGCGTTCGCCTCTGCGAATAATTTGTGCGTTTTTTTTAAGAAAATTAATTACGAATAATCATCGAGAAAAATTAGAATTATATTTGTTGAACGTCAAGAATGTTTAGTAATCGCTTGCGAAAATATCATTGAGATTTTGTATTGGAAATATTATTAAATATTTCTACACGGAAAGATTTTTTACGCAATTTTTGTGCAATTTTGACAAATGTGCAATTCTTCAATTTTTTAGGAAATAAATGATACATTTTAAGAGAAATGAGTTAAAATTTACTGTTGCGTGACAGAAATTTAAAATATTTTCAAGAATTTTGACTGAAATTAACGGTAAATTTTCGTGAAACGTAAACATTACTACAATAAATTGAAAAAAGGGCTGATACAAATGAATGTGTACGAGACACATTGAGAAATCTGCGTGTTTGTCTTGAAAATTTGAAAAAGGAAGCCGAAATTTTCCGTGCGTTCACCAGAATTTTTACGTTCTTCGCAGTAAAATCTGTTAGGGCTAGTTCGCCTGGCCGTAATCCGTGAGCTCTGTGTAGCGCGCGAAAAAATTATCCTAAAATGTGCTAAAATTGTTGCATGCCTGAAAGTAAAATATTTGAAACTAGTGTCAATTTTTAACTGTTTGCATATTTATCATCGTTTTCAAGTTTTTTATGTAATTTTTACCGCGATTTCACCGTAAAAATTGATAAGATATTCTCTCCGTGTAATGTTTAGGCGATATTTTAACTGAAATCAAACTTTAATTATTTGCAAAAACAAGGCATTGAAAAAAAAGTAAAATTGAGTGCAAAGTGCGAATTTGTCGAGCCACGAAATAATCCACCGATCAATCTGTTCCACAATAATTTTGATCCAAAAACATCCCTCGTGACTTTTCCTACAAAATGGCGGTAATTCCCATCGGACAAGAAAATTGCCCAACTAGACGAAAATTCAACAACATTAAATTCCTCCCTCAAACATTATTCCCTAATAAACCGCAAGCAGCTAGAAAAACGGTTCACGTAGGATGTTGTGAGTATCTTAATTACGAACTCCCATTAGTCCCGACAAATGTATATTACGCGTCCGGCTCGAGAAACACATGTGTCCATCACCGGTACGACGCGATACGTTCTAGCCTCATCACGTGTTGGTATATATGAAACACTCGTGGGTTTTTGTACGAAAAACTGATGCGCGGCATCCGAAGGAGGACGAGGACCGAGTTGAGGAAGGGCTGTTCTAACAGCCCCCAAGGCCCCTCCGGGGTTTGCCGTATCTAAATGCAGACATTAATAAATCGTTCACGGTACAGCGTACGTTACTGGCTATATATGTGAGCCTGATACCCGAGAGGAGACACATGCGTACACCTATTACATTATGTACACGTATGCCACCCATATAGAGGTATCTACGATATATACGCATATATAAACTATACATTAATTTATATTTATATAGTGCATCGAACATTGTACAACATCGTGAACAATTGTACTCGGCGCACTTCCCGACGTTTAGTGAGTTAATTTTCACGCTGTAGCAGTGTGTCGGAATAGCTTGGTTACCGATGAGTTTATGGAAATGTACCGGGATGTGTCCGAGGGTTGCAGGGAGTATGCAAGGAGAAAAGCCGGCGGGCTCTCTACCACTCTATCGCAGAGAGTGCGCCGCGGATGGCCCAAGGCGTCGAGATAATTCGACCGTGGCAATTTAGCAATTTTCCGCGGCGAGCCTAGCAATGAAAATGCACCCTCTCGCTCCTACCACCTAGCCACACGTCACGTAGCGCGGATATATCCACGGTAGAAACGCGAAATTTAATCCTTCGCACGTGTGTCTATGTGTGTATGTGTTATAGTGTCAGTGCGGAGGGGAGAAAGAGAGCTAGAGAAGTTCGGCCTTGCGGCAAAATGCCTAGCCAAGACATATCCCCGATGTTTTATTACTCTCTGGTATTAATGTTACCGCACTCGAAGGTTTCACGAGCCTCGACGAAATAGACTAGCGAGGAATCGAGAGAACGTCTTTTCTCGTTTTCTCTACAGCCAGAGGAAGCTTCCCGTACGGAAAATGTTCGACTTGGGCCCGAGACGTCGGTAACCTTTGATAGTTATATCCCCTTTGCTCGTGAGACGTCATTTACAACGTTGTAAATTGAGTGGAAGTCGAGCTGTAGCTACGTCGAAAAAAAAGCACAAAAATGACCGCCATTTTCTCTCGAACCGATTGCGAGCTTAAGTTATTCGAATTCGAGATGCGAGGCATCGTTCTCAAGATTAAAAAAAAATTAATACATACAATGAGCAACGATTATTATCGAGGTCTTCAAATTTATTCACAGTTACTTTGATTTTTTTCAATAGGAAAGTTACACGGTTTATTATAAATCGCTATCCACTTTGAACAATCAAAAATTAATTAATTTCAAACACAAAAAAGACTGTCATTTTCCCTCTAACCGATTGCGAGCTTAAGTTATTCGAATTCGTGATACGAGGCATCGCCCTCACAATTTTTGAAAATTTTTAACATATCACATGATCAACGAATATCATCGTGGTTGTCAAATTTATTCACAGCTACTTAGATTTTTGCCAATAGAAAAGGTATACGTTTTATTATAAATCGCTATCCACTTTGAAAAATTAAAAATTAATTAATTTCAAACACAAAAAATACCGCCATTTTCCCTTGAACCAGTTGCGAGCTTAAGTTATTCGGACTCGTGATACAAGACATCGTGCTCATAATTTTTGAAAATTTTTAACACATCCCATGATCAACGAATAAAAAACAAATTAATACAAACAATGAGCAACGATTATTATCGTGGTTGTCAAATTCATTCACAGCTACTTAGATTTTTATCAATAGAAAAGATATACGTTTTATTATAAATCGCTATCCACTTTGAACAATCAAAAATTAATTAATTCCACACACAAAAAAGATCGTCATTTTCCCTCGAACCGATTGCGAGCTTAAGTTATTCGAATTCGTGATACGAGACATCGTCCTCACAATTTTTGAAATTTTTTAACACATCACATGATCAACGAATATCATCGTGGTTGTCAAATTTATTCACAGCTACTTAGATTTTTATCAATAGAAAAGATATACGTTTTATTATAAATCGCTATCCACTTTGAATATTCAAAAATAAATTATTTTCATCACAAAACAATCGAAAATTAATTAATTTCATGTTTACACGATCAACATCCCGATTTTCTTAAGTGGTCCATCAATACAGTCCTTCCCCTAGTAACATTACTGAAATCATCCTCCGTGCAATATAGGTTAGCACTATACACTGTAACGTGAATGTAGTAGACAAATATATATATACCATGGTAAATCGTCCCGTCCACAGTGTACTACGTGCAAGACAAATCTAGTTAGCCCGCGACCGAGGCAGTCTCCACCGCCTAGTCACAGAGCCACCGTCTCTCACGCGTCTTCGGGCTAATGTGATAGACTGCCATTAAGGGGGTATCTCGGGGTGTATCGAGAGGAAGCGCGGGCGAGCGTGCCCAAGGACTGTGAGATATCCTTGTGCGAGCATAGGACCTCTGATACATATATATATATATATATATATATATATATATATATATGTATGTATGTATATCACAATGTGTTCTATTGCTGGTTACACGTCGTGAACGTCTGACTTCGGCCCACATAGAGAACACACAGTGGCGACCACGGATCGTTCAAGGCACGACTTCCCTCTCCCCCGTGTCTCGCAAGACGTATTACTCGACTATGAATAATGTAGCGTCTTGGTAGTGGCTCTTCGCGAACAAGCGTGCACCAAGGACTCCGTGAGGAAGAGAAAGAGGCCAAAGGGGAGAGAGCGAGAGGGAGAGAGAAAGCCTTGTGAATAGACCAACTATACCTCCTAACGTAAGGCACCGGAGTGATATCTCTCTTCTCGCTCGTCCCAGGGACTTAGGCAAATGCTTGCCCTTATCCTACTTCACTTTCGTAGCTCTGCCCTCGACGTCAATACTTTCTCCTTTTCTCATTTTCATTCTCTCTGTGTATCGTCAGAACGCTCACGTTATTCATTAAACGAGGTACCACCAAAGTTCTCCTACTGGTTCTTGTTTGTCCCCGTCATTACTCGAATCGTCCAATCAAAATTCATTAAGTCAGTTCTTGCATTTGATCGAGTAACGAGAATGCAACGGGATGAGAGGAAGTTTTCTGATTTCTCAGAAATTTTTCGTCCATAAGATAGTAAGACAGAGGTATATATATATATATAAACACATCCATATATATGTATATACATATATATATAGAAGTAAGAAAAGAAGTACACAGTAGCAAGCAGCAAGAGAGGAGAATTCGAGCTGAGTGAAGAAATCGTCGAGCTGATTGTATCTCCCTTACGAATACCATGCGGCGCTCTCGACAGCCCCGAGTAAACGAGGTTTTCCTTAAAAGTGTCGGAGACACTGGAACCCGTTCCCGCTCTACCTATATACCGCACCGAGCGCAAATTTATTCCATCTCTCTGCCCCTGTCCCGCTAAACCCTACTCTCGCTTACTCCTCCCGTTCCCTCCTCTCTCGCCTTCTTTCACTCTCTCTCTCTCTCTCTCTCTCCAAACAACGATCCCGAGAGGCAAACGTGGGTTCTATCCATACTTCGTTGTTGGGTGGAGAAAACCGCGAGGAACAGAATCATCTTCGCCATCCCCCATTCCTACCTCGATGTGGGCTCGTACGTTGTTCCTCGTGTATATGAAAATCCCTGACGCTTTTTATCAAGGATATTCTGTACACGCTGTCGAGCAAAGCAACTCGATTATTCCGGGCAAGTTATTTATTTTTTGCTTCAAATTCTTCCCATCCGACGTTGCGCGTTTATCCAATAAAATTTGGACATTAACTAGTCAACGAAGTTGCTATGAAAAGTCTCTATGTATAGCATATTGTAGTGTGAGATACTTTAAACTCCTAATAATAATTCAAACAACGACATGGAAGAAGAGAAGTTGAACTCTACTGGAAACTTCATTTTATATGTTGAAATTGTCATCGTAACATCCAGATTTATATAATGTTTTAGCGAATGAAAAGTGAAACATAGTGCCTTAGAAAATCGCGCATCGAAACTCATCGCCCTGCAATGTACAGTGCTCTGAGTGCTTCTACAATGTCGATGGGAATCTTTGCTCAAGCCCATACCGAGGAAATTGATTTCCCGAATTACCCCCCTTCTCTATCATCGCCCATCCTACGAGGTAGACGCAGCACGTTAGTACGATCCTTCTCAGCGATTCCCTATCAACGTAATACTTCCTGCTGAAGACGAGAACGGGGACGAGGATGACGACGGCAAGAACGAGGATGTACCGGAACGGAGAGTCTAAGGACTGCGAGGCGAAGACGAGAGAAGCCAAGAGAGGTTCGGTAGAACCGGCTAGTGCGAGGAGCCGTAATGGAGGCTGGTTAAACATTAAACATCTCCTGATACCTCGCTAACTCCTTACTAACCCCAGTTAAGGTGTATGCAAGGTATACAGCTGTGGAAGAAGGGGGCTGGGTTCGTCGACGATATAGATAAATATATTCGCGCGTATATCGCATGCCTATATACGTGTTATCATGATAGGTCGTAGCTTGGGGTCTTGAGTTAGCCTATACCTTACTAACCTCCGTACACATTCTTATTAATTGACGTCTTGGGTCATGTATATTATGCATTTCGGCCTCCTGGCTTATTCCCATGTGTGTTTCGTACTTCAATATGACCACGATCTCTGTATATAGCGTCAACGTTCTAACAGTTCATACATCCCCTTCGGTTTCTGATCGAATTTCTCAATCTCCTCGCGAACTACCTCTATCTTTCCTCCTGCGTTAACGATTTTCCTAAAGCACGCGCAAAATATATTTAACGATCATTGGTGGCTGCTCGATTAATTATTATTATCGATCGTCCTTAAGGGATGAGAGTGATAGAGTCGAAGCTCTCGTACAGGGTGGATTAATAGGTGATTAGCACATTCCATCAGACACGCCCAATGGAGCTCTGGCTAAATGCTGAGTGGGCTAGTTCCACCAAGCTTCTCTTACCCCGAGACCACATCGGAATCACGACGGACCCTCTGCTCTTATACATATATAGACGGTTATATATACGTTGCTATAAAAATAGGGTTTTCCTGGCTTTATACGCATTGACGTGAAAAAAGTGACTTCCGAAAAAAGAGCCTGGGGATGGAGAGAAAGAGTGGTAGAAAGTATAGAAGGTATCGATCTATACGTGCGCGGCAGTACGATGGCATTTCTGACTCTCCCTCCCTCTCTTTCTCTCTCTCTCTCTCTCTCTCTCTCTTGGCTCCTTTCTTTTTTTTCTTTCTTTCCTGCTGCTGTGCTCCTACTATAACCACAGTATACCCCCGCACTATACACGGCGGGGCATAAAAACAAAGAGAAACGGTCGATGTGTACGTATGTAGCACACATAGGGTTGATCGAGGGGCGGGGGACCAGGAGGAGACTCAGAAATCCCTCTACCAAATTCGCTCCTCTCGAGATATATCCCCCGCATAAGACCCTTGGGTTATTCCAACAGTAGATATACGATGATACCGTATACGTGTACGTAGTCTGTAAATGTGGAGGGTTGTGAAGGTTATAGGTTAGCGCTATGGTGTGTGCCAGCTGAAAACATGATTAAAGATTCTCCAACACGACGTGGAAAATGGATTTCTGATACGTAGCGCACACCAGCCGCTGTGTAACGCCACCCTATTTGGAACTATTACGCGTAAGTCCGTCGGCTTAAAGCATGGTTATCCATCTCACCAAGAACCAAGAACCGGTGCTCTTTTCTTTTTTGCCTTTCTCTCTTATGGCAAACATATATATATATGTATTCGCCATATATGCAAGGATATATATATATATATATATCCTTGCATTCTTTCCATGCATATTAAAACGCATGGACAGCACTTTGACACCTTTGATCCACAGAAGTTGTCATAGATTTCTGAGATTCGAGGATTGTTCGTTGTGCATAGATCATAATCGTTATCAAGCATTTATATCCCTAAGAATACTGAGAGAGTTTTTCAGAGTCATTTTTATACGTACAGATAGCTTCATTTTTCGTTTGGAATCGACAATGCACAGAGTTTTGTACGTTTTGAATGTATTCTACTCGCCGATTATCGCTATTGTCGATGCATAGAGAGACGGAGATAGCTTTTTCTACTAACAAATGGATGGGGAATAAAATATACAGTGAACTGGAGGCTTAAACCGAATTCCAAAATCATTCATATCCTCTCCTCGATGTACCTCGTGGTACAACACAACTACATGTACATATATAGTGTACCCACTACCTCACCTCCTCTCGCTGACTCTCTTTATTCGGGAGCCGATCCAAACAACGAAACGATAAACAAAATGGTGCGAGTCTATGACTACATATCTATGTATATTATATATATATGTACACATAGATGATTGACGTCGCTGGGAAACCGATCATGTACATACGTGAGAACAGAGAAAGGGAGACAGAACAGGGGGAGATGGAAAAGCGCGCATGGTCGGCTGTTTTCCAGTTTCACAGCGGCCCAACTTCGTGGTCTCTCGGTGGAAAAAATAGAGGTGAAAAAAAATGAAAAAAACGTAAGCAACGTCGACTCGATGGGAAAGGGTGAGCCGGGATGGAGAGAGTGAGAGAGAAAAAAGGACAAAGCGCGTGCCTCGATTCAGGAAATGTGCGGAACGACGTGGTAGTGAGAGAGAGACAGAGAGAACGAGAGGAAGGGAGTTAAATATCCACGAGTGGCGCACGGGCAAACACGAAGTTGAACCAATTCAATCAAACCTTGCAATAAATCATCGGCCTTCGCACACCCGTTTGTTTGGTTCACCAGCGTGTACCAATTAGCGATACTCGCGAGGGTGTGGAGACCTCTCTATACTGCGCTTCAGTGCGTTCTTTTTTTTTACATTTTTTTTTGCGTTTCACCTTCCGACATGTACACGCCAACGTCGAGTTAGCTGTTGCGTTTTTTTTCGTTAGGGTCTCGAATTGACGATGCTGCCAATAAGTTTATATCGACATCGACCTCTATGATCACGGGTGGATGTATGAGGCAAATAATAAAATTGTTATTCCGTGTGGTAACTCTCTACCACCCTTATGCCCTTTATGTCATTACGTACGCCAGTGACCAAATATTAAATGTATTCATAAATAGTTTTTATACTCGCGTTTATTTATTTTGTATTTATTTGACTTTATAAAAATACGTTGTCACTGAAGAATCCATCGCGAGTCCTCTCTCTGTCTTTCTCTCTATCTCACCCCTCATCCCCCCTCCCCCGAAACGAGATAGCTTTTCAACGGGGTATATACGAGTAGAGGATCTCCACGTAACAAGTTCGCTCGATGCCGGTGTACTCGCGTACGCGAAAAGGATAGAAATCTAATAGACATACGAAATCGAGTTTCGGCCACCCCTCTAAGAAACTAACGCGAGTTCGCGCTCGAGGAAAAAGCTATCCCCGTGTATTTCCCCGGCTATCGTCACGGATGTACCCGTAACCCGTCGGATCTACGGCTCGAAGAGATCCGGGTTATATACGCGTCACGGAACGAGGACGGGGTTTCGGAAAATAAAATCCAGTTCGCATTTGAATCAGTCCTGTAACGCAATCCATTAGTCCGTAACAGCCAATACTTTCGGGGGATTCTCCCTTTTCCACGTGTTCGCGCGAGATGGAACGAAGGAAACGACTACCTCCTGGTGCCATGTGCGCGGATCGCCGGGTTGGACGAACATATAGCTTTCGCTTTCGTGATTCAGTGAGAACGACGTCGGGGGAGACTTGTCGCGAATGATTAGTGTATCTTGCTACTTCGCGCTTGCTGGGGTGTATATACGTGACATATATACATATATGTCGTATGTACACGTCTATGATACAGTACTTATCCGATTTCCCTTTCACCCCCCGCCTCCCACCGACCCCTTGAATTTTCTCCGCTCTCACTCGTTCATCGATTCTGCACTTGCCCATCAAGGAATTCCCTTTCATCTGTCATCGACCCGACCTTGCCGGCTTTTCGTATCTATAAATGCCCTCTGGCAAAGCGCGTGCCTGTCATACCTATACCGAATCGTGCTTGACATATTCCACTAAGACAATAATCTGGAGAACCATTCGATATATACGCAGTGGTTCTCATTCCGTGAAACGAAATTTTTCGATTTTATTTTTATTCTTTTGAATTCCCACGTTATTTTAACCATTATGACGGTACAGTATCGTTTAGTAGAGAAAGATTCGGGGGGAATGGGAGTAAATGGATAGAGAAAATGGGATCGATTTCGCGAGATATACGAAAGTTTAAAATAAATACGTGTCCTTTAGTCTATTTTCTCGTCTTTAAACACGTTCTCAGAAGCGAATAGAGGTTCCGGATAGTCGTCGTCACCGCCATTGCCACTATCTTCTCTCTCTTCGCTGGGTGTAGATACGCGAGTACAACTCTCGGATAAAGCCAAGGTGCGATATAATGCTCTTGGAAGCGAAAGAGCGAGCGAAACATCGAGCGAGAGGTTTCCCTGTTTAGAACCCGATCTTTCCACCCCGATAAGCCCCTTGTACAATGCTTCTGAATACCAGTTCATCTCTACCATCCCCATGGATACGATCTCAAACTCCTTTTCACAGTTAAAGTAAATTAAATTCAGCGACTGGTTGCGTATAAATATAAGAGTTGAATATACCGAAGCGCGCAGGCAGCCGCGACAGCGAGCCAATGTTTACCGGACAAAAGGGCGTAAATAAGGAATTCACGATTGAAGAAGGAGACGAAGGAAAAAAAAGGGTTTCGCTCGCGGACAGCGTCAATCCTGCTCGCGCGTCTTTGTGTATGATCGGCGTCGACTCAACGTGGAAAAAGAAGCGAGGGATCGGGAGAAGAAGGGAGGAAGAGTGAGAGAGAGAGAGAAACGACGTGACTCGAAGGTATACGCGTTTGATTTTTTCCATGAAGTCCCTCGAAAGCCGCGGACGTACTCCGCAGGGGGATGACAATGGCATCCCGAGGGAGGGAAGGCCTACCAGCGGTAGTAGCAACCACCCCGAAACCACCCCCAAATACATTCCCCTTGCCCCTGATCGTGCGCCATATCTTGCTCACTCTTCTCCCAGCTTATATATATATATATATATATATATATATATATATATATATTGTATATGGGGATTTCTCGATCTATCTCCGTCTCTCTTTCTCCACCCCTTCACGACTCTTCCGCCCTCCTGATTGTTTCCTACGCGCGTTTCCACCACTTCTCGAACTGACTCTTTCTCCCTTCTCTCTTCGCACCGCACACACGTCCCACGTTCTGTATCCATTTCAGCTGGTGCCACGGTCTGATCCGCTTCGAGCATCCACCGCGCATCCGCACCACTATTGCGCCACCTACTCTCGCATTCACCCTCCACCTCCTTCTACTTCTCCTCGTCCTCCCACTACCCACCGTTCCCCTCAGCACACTCCGTAAAATTCACCGAATTCAATATACCCCGATATTCTACATAATTCATGAAAATTGAGCCACCGGCTTTTCCTCGACTCTCCGAGCCGAGTTCTGTAAGTGCGCGACCGCCCCCCCCCCCCATACCCACATCGCCCACCCTGCCACATCTGTATGTATCCACAACTATCGCTATTCTCCATTTTATCTTCTTTCTCTCTTCACTCTCTTCGCCCATCTTCCGTTCCTTACGTTTTTCTCCGGAGTCGACGTAACGCCCTCCTTTTTTCATATTAGCTCACCACATGATATCGACAGCCGTCACATTGTTCCAGATGCGATGTCGACCTTGCAATCTTTCATATATATATGTAAAATGTACAATTGAAGCGACTGGACAAGTTGGACATATTTTTAGACCATGTAACTCGGAATATTCAGCCTTGTCCACACTTATACGAGAATATGAAATTCTCACGTGCTAGTCCAGACATAGATCAGACTTTTCGTTTTAAGGCCTATTTCAGCAATTAATTAAAAACGATTTTATCAATTTGAAATTAACAATAAGATTTTTTAAAAATAAGATACGTCAATGGTAAACTTGTAGCACATGTAAAAAAATAAAGGATTTGAATTTAATTGAATTTCGACCGATTCCAATAAAGTAACACACATTTGAAACAAGTAAATTTAATTTGAATGGGTTAAATGGATTTGTGTGTGGCATTCTTGTGAATGCCACAGTGTGCTCACAATCACGAAATATAGTCTACTTCTCTTCTGTGTACGAGATATATACAAGCCTGTTTGATCCTCTATAAAGGTCGAGAAACACGTGGCAACGGGGTTTAATCTAGAGAAATGCTGAATAATGCAGACGAGAGACGAGAGCAAAGGCGGTACGCGAGGAGGTTTCGGCGATTGGCTTATGCAGTATTCAAGCCACCTTTCCGAGACTCTCCTCCATTGTGTTCCTTCTCTAATTAATTTGCCGCGATGTTGAAGAGCGTTAAGCACCTTGTCAACCGTTTAAACCTTATATACCCGGTAGTCGCTTAAAACATCACTCGACTATACGTTGCGTGTCCTTTTTTTGCTTACAGATTTTTTCTCAAATTCTTCCTCAAGTGCAATCAAAACTGTCTGAAGAACGCCGGCAACCCGAGGGACATGAGGCGATTTCAGGTAAGATTAATTAATTATTATAATGTAAAAAAAAACGATTACCATATCGGTTCTCATCGATCGTCAAAATTCCTAAGAAGTCACACTGACATTGCACAATTAATCAATTGATTAATCAAATAATAAATCTATTATTGAATTAATAATAAAGTTAATTATATTCGTGGATTAATCAGCTCAAGAATCACCCGTACGTCCGCGCATTTGACCCAAAATCGATTTTAATCGTACAGAATTTATCCACCAACAAGTGTAACGTAACACCGGAGCGCGAAACCGAAACACAGCGAGGGTTATAATGTATAGTCATCGAGATCGTGGCAAGTTTCTCGTGGAGGAGTTGAGAGCCCTATCGTGCCGAAGCAAGGAGAGACTTGTAATCCAGGGGCCTGGCAATTAGCTTGGAACGGCATCAGCAATGCTCTCCCCCGTTCCTCCACCTCCCTCAGCGCTGTTTCATCCCTTATCCTGTATAACGAGAGAGAGGTAGAGAGAGAGAGAGAGAGAGAGAGAGAGATCTCGTCGCGTCCACTTTCTACAGCTGAACACCGTAACCTCTATATATATATAACACGCCTGATATCTCGGAATCCTATGGTCATGGCAGCGAAAGACAGAATTAAAAAATAAATTGCCGAAAAGGGAAAGGCTGGGCCTCCCTCAAGTTTGGTACACGGTAAAAGGTTATTTTTTCCATCCCCCTCTCTCTCTCTCTCTCTCTCTCTCTCTCTCTCTCTCTCTTTCTCTCTGTCTCCCTCTCTCTCGCGCTTCTCGATTTAAAAACTCTATATCCGAGAAGTGATGTTACGAGTGAACAAGAGCGAGTCTTCTCGCGTCCGCACACGGTACCCATTTGCAACTGCCACTCTCGAAACCACAGGCCGAAAATTAAAATATTTATCGCACTTCCGAATCTCTTCCGGAATTGCTTATTGCCGAAAGTTGCCGAATTAAAATTTCACTCTGGCGGCTTTGCGAATATCGCTCCCTGGCACAATGTGTAGATATATGTAATATGTATATATTCACTTGCATCCCTCGCGGTCGTGTTATCTCAGTCTTTCGCAAACCGTGTGGCATTGGCAAAACTGTATTCGACGGTGAGAATGGCCTTACATGCGAATGATACGACTACTTGAACTTCGCGCCAAGTTCGTCCCAAAGTTTGGCAAACAAGGCAGGAGAGAGGGGAGTACGAAACTTAAATCGTTTCTACGCCCGAGTAAATTGCGCGTCTCGTTTTCCGTAAAATCGTCAACTCCGTGCGTAGATATTTTATATTTTTTAACCGTGCGTATATATAGCGTGAACTACCCTCCATATATTTAATGAAAATGTCTCGTTCTCGTTTCACTTTTATTTTAAGGTAGTCCTATCGTTGGGTGGGGGATCAAAATTTGATTCCCGTTTTTTCTCACATTGGAAGTGGACCAAGCGTTAAAGTTCATTAGGAAAAGTTGTTGCAAATCGACTAAAGAACAACATACTCAAAATTTAAATTGATCCCAGGGAAAGTTTATTTATTATATAATAAACAAAATCATGAATTTTGTTTTCCATAAGATTGGATATAAAAACTAATCGAAACTTCTTTGATGTCATATAAAAATATGTGCAAAATTTCAACAGGCTTCATCGACCAAATGATCGAGATACTCGTTGTATGACATTGCGATATTTAACACGGGCTCTTATGGGAGATTGCGAAAAGTGACGATTTTCAAGAGTAAATATCGTGATTTTTGAGCCGATAAAGGCCCCTGAAATTTTATACACATATACATATGACATCAAAGA
>JAPYZT010005252.1:0-12025 GCA_030522965.1 Tryphoninae sp. A BG-2022a
ACGGCACACAGAAACCAGATAAGATAACTTGAACGAATTATCTACCAAATTATCTCGAACTAATATCCACTCTTTTTCCCCACAAGAAATCAATTCACCATCACCCCATAAATATTCAACTATCCCACCATTCATTATCTAGATAACATTATAATGTCACTAAATTATCTCAACCGATTTTCAAGAACTCTGCTGTTCTCTTAATGAGATGACGACCCGAAACGTTAAATTACTTCCCGGCGTTATACCTTCAACCACGAGTTTACAATTGGTCGTTTAAACCCAAAGACAGAAAGAGCACCAGGAGCATATTGTAAGACCTTACAAAAGCATAGGGATTCCCAAATCGAGCTCTTGTTCGAACAAGTAGTGAGAGAGGGTGGCAAAGACGAACGGTGTCGTTCCTCCAAGAAAGCTCTTAACTCTCCCCCCCCCTCTCTTCTCTAGCTGCGTATCGATTAGTAGTCGGCGCGAGTGCTTTATCACTGAAATCCGATAGAATCGATGCAAAGGAAGCCCGATATCATGGAGTACCCAGCAGCCATGCTCGTCGACGTCTCTTTCTTTTCACCACGTTCCCTAAGTCGTCCTAGCATCACTTCGATTTAAGCTCCCTCCACTCTCCAATACACGACAAGCTCTTGCGCCTTGGAAAAGGGTGTCTCCTACTTGCTATATCCCTTCACACAATGTCTTTTACCAACATTCTTAACGTTGTCGATGAGATGACGAGTCTCGAGCTTTGCTGGATTTTCTTTCTCGAGGCTTACAATCTTTTTCTTATTCATAGTTTCATTCTCATAACATTTTCTTGTAAAACGAGCCAGCATGAATTATTGAGAGATTACGGTTGGTTCGATGATAAATTGGTTGTTTTAACTCACAAAATGCATTTAATTTTTTTTTCTGTAAGTTCATGTCTTTTTTTATTATGTGATTCAAATTTTATAAAACTCTGAGGAGTGGAAGCATGTTAAGGTAGCCCTATCGTTGGGTGGAGGATTAACATTTTATTCCAGTTTTTTCTCACATTGGAAATGGACCAAAGCGTTAAAGTTTATTGAGAAAAGTTGTTGCAAATCGACTAAAGAACAACATACTCAAAATTCAAATTGATCCTACGAAAAGTTTATTTGTTATATAATAAACAAAATCATGAATTTTGCAATATTTAACAGGGGCTTTTATAGGAGATTGCGAAAAGTGACGACTTTCAAGAATAAATATCGTGATTTTTGAGTGGATAAAGCCCCCTGAAGTTTTACACACATATACATATGACATCAAAGAACGTTTCTGCAAATTTTTACTGAAATCTGATGGAAACGTTATAACGATACGACTACCTTAAATAATTTGTTTACGTTTGCGTTTGAATTCATTAGAAATTCAAAATTGTTCAGAAAATTGTGTATCTTGAAAAATTATGTTTTTTCACCTACAATGTGCCTTTTCTCGAAGTCTCTACTGATCGTATCGGCATATATTTTTTTTCGACGCAACAAGTACATCCAAACGAAGGATGTGTCGAGCTGTTTTTTTCAAAAAACGATTCAGACCCGAGAAAAATATATTTGAAGGTAAAAAAACGTAAAAATTTTAATCAAATTTCAAAACGATGTCAAAAAATTCTGAAACAAAATATCGAAAAAATGACTCGACACATTGTTTATGACACTTTAATATACATACACAACAAAAATGGTCAAAAGCGAACGTACGGTTTCTGAAAAAAGGTACATTGAAAATAGCCATTTTTCGAACCAATATTTTTCGACTTTCAACTGATCCCAAAATTGTTCTATTTCAAATATCCTCTGAAACTCTACATAGAATTCTCAATAAAGTCTTTCTGAACAATACTAAAAAGAAATGATTTAAAAATGTTGAATAGCTTTGAAGAAATCTTAATTTGAAGCAAAGAAGATCAAATAGGGGGTTTCCCAATATGTCGAATCTCCTTAATGATTCAATAATTTTATCAATGATCGGTTGATTTATCAAAACGAACGATAAGTGGTGGGAATAATAAATGTTTCATATTTGAATAAAAATATTATATTATTTTTATTTTTGTAACGATGAGTTTATTATTAATTGATTAAATCGTATATTGATTGTTGCTTTCGTCTTGAATCGATGGCTTCAATGATAAATCGTAAATTCGATCATAGATAAATTTCTTCGATGATAAGCTAGTTCTTTCGGCGATGGATAAAATTTGCGAATTTGCGAAATTCCATGGAACGCGCATAGTCTCGCACGTGCGCAAGCACAATCGCTCCATGATGCTTGGTACACGTAAACCTCGTTGCGGTTCGCCACTCGCGTTCGTTGGCGCATCGAAGCGGCTCGTAATTTCACGAAGGTCTCGATAAAGCGTTAATGGGGTGAGAGGTCAGGGAGAAGAATGTCGATCCTACGAGCTTCGGGTCTATATGCAGGAACTTTGCTAACGAGCTAGTCGTGCCTCGTACATAGCTTCTCGATACCAGAGCCTCTATATTGTACCACCAACCATCTTGCTATATAACATTCATCCCTTTGAAGACTTTCCGAAACTTGCGGCTCTTTTGTCATCGCGGCTGTATAATAGTCGACAAATTGTCTATAGACTTTAATACAAAATGGCACGATACAGCGGCCATTTCGTGAAAAATTATCCATTCAATTTCGAAGTTTCTCCACACTTTGGTAGATTGCGGCGTTTCCATAGAGAGAATGGACCTATCGAGGGCAAATTAATGAGGTTGATCAAAACACTTTCTTTTAGTTGGTTGTACTATGAGGAAAATTTACAAGAATGACTGTATAGCCACTTGATGATCGTAGTTACTCCATGACTCCTTTAACCAGATGACCGCAGTTGTTCCATGACTCCTTCGAGTAGGTGACCGCAGTTACTCCATGACTCCTTCTACTAGGTGACCGTAGTTACTTCATGACACCTTCAACCAAATGACCGCAGTTACTCCATGAATCCTTCAACCAGATGACCGCAGTTACTGCATGAGTCCTTCTACTAGGTGACCGCAGTTACTCCATGACTCCTTCCACTATGTGAACGTAGTTACTCGATGACTCCTACAACCAGGAGACTGTAGTTTGTTCATGACTCCTTCCACTAGGTGACTGTAGTTACTCCATGATTCCTTCGATCAAGTGACTGCAGTTACTCCATGATTCCTTCGACTAGGTGAACGTAGTTACTCCATGGCTCCTTCAGCCAGATGACCGTAGTTACTCCATGACTCCTTCCACTAGGTGACCGTAGTTACTCCATGATTCCTTCAACTAGGGGACCGTAGTCACTCCAAGACTCTTGCGACCAGATGTCCGTAGTTACTCCATGACTCTTTCGACTAGTTGACCGTAGTTACTCCATGACTCCTTCGACTAGGTGACCGTAGTTACTCCATGACTCCTTCGACTAGTTGACCGTAGTTACTCCATGACTCCTTTCACTAGGTGACCGTACTTACTCCATGATTCCTTCGATCAGGTGACTGCAGTTACTCCATAACTGCTTCGACCAGGTGACCGTAGTTACTCCAAGACTCTTGGTATCAGATGACCGTAGTTACTCCATGACTTTTTCAACCAGGTGACCATAGTTACTCCATGACCCTCTCGACCAGGTGACCGCAGTTACTTCGTGACTAACCACTCCGCGACCGTACTTACTCCGGTAAAGATCGCATGTTGTCGAGTATTTTATCTTGTACACGACGTTGGCGACATATTTTTTATAAATACAGTGATATACGTACATACGTAGGTAGCAATTGCACTACGTGGCGTGCAACGATGTACATACACTTTGGCCACTCAACATGCTTTTTCCATGCCAATTCATCGTCACATTCGCATTCCATAAACCCTCGATGTACATATTCGAAACAGAAACCCGGCATTCCCGATGTTTTTTATGACGACCGTGTGTATTCCCCGCTGGCTTTTTCTCTCGTTTCTCGTTTTCTCTTTCCTGTCAGGGAAAAAAGACACATAGTATCGAAAAAGTAAAGCAACATAGGAAAAGTATTCAACTTTTCATTTTTCACCTCTCTACTTTCCATCTTCTTTACCATTATTTCTTTTATCTTTTTTTACCCTATATATGGGGTGTTCTGTGTTTAACTCAAATACAAACAGAACGTAACCATCCCCCAAAAAAAAATCAACAACGTGTTATTAAAACTTTTTACCCACACGTTAACCTTAAAAAAATTCTGTCTATTTATTTTTGTATCAAATTGTTTCAATTGGTCATTCAACATTTTGACGATGACATGGAATAATATTAAGCCCAACGATTATTGCAAAAATCGAAAATAAAATTATCAATTTTATCAGTAAAAAAACTATTTATTTTTTTTACTCACAATTGATAATTTTGTTTTCAATTTTTGCAATAATTGTTGGGCTTAATATTATTCCATGTCATTCTCAAAATATTGAATGTCCAATTGAAACAATTTGATACAAAAATGGATTTAACGAAATGTTAGTAACTATTGTATATATATACGAAATGTTAGTAACTATTGCGTGTGTGTATATATATATATATATATATATATATATATATGTACACACACACATTAGTTACTAACATTTCGTTAAATACACTTTCTACGAGTAAAGTTTCGGAGATATAACAGTCGACATTATCCATAGAGAATGCACTTGAATGCATGCAAGCATATATATATATATATATATATATATATATTATATATATATGCTTGCATTAATATATATATAACATATATATATATATATATTAATGTTTCTGCAAGTGCGTATAGGCGTACGTACAAAATCTCAACGTAGCCAGCACGTAACGTATAGAGCGCGTAGCACACATTATGTGCTCGAGAGAGCGCGTAAAATCAGTAAATTTCTCACGAGCCACAATGCTTTTTTTTTCTTCTTTTCCTTTATTTTTATAATAATTATTCAAATTTGTTTTTACCATTTAAATTAACGAACGAGGATTGGCTCGTTAACAAAATTCGAAAATTATGCAATTATCCAATTTTTACTCGCATTATAATTCTTATTAATACAGAATGTTCATTATTATTGTTGGTAATAAATAAATAATTATTGAACATTGTTGATCGAGGAAAAATCAAATTTTTCTTAATAACGTTGAATACAAAAATTGATAATTTCTTTTCCCTCCTAAAACCAATTTTAACAATTCTGTAAATTGTTTTCTCATTTATTAAACAATATTCAATGTTCTTTTCTTTTTGTTTATTAAACAAATTTTTCTAGAAAATCTATCCAAAACTGAAACTAACTAAAAATGAAAAAATTTTAAAGTTTGGTCGATGAAGAAAAATATAATCCATTTTTTTATGTAAAAAGGAAACGAAAAAAATGGAAATTATTTTTACAAACTAAATTTCAATTTTGATAAAAACAAAATTTCTATTTGGTTTTATAAACCAAAATTCTATTTTTTTTTCGTTTTATTTTTATATAAAAAAAATGATTAAATTTTTCTTTATTCTCGCGCATGAAAAGATCTCGGGGAAATTGCGACAGCCCTCTTTTTTTTCATATATTCGAGTTATTAAACGAAGGTGGAGGTCTTTGAGACAGGCGGTATTACGAAATGTCCATGGCGCCTTACGGATTACAGGGAGAGGGGAGGGGGGGTGCTCCGTTTTTTCTGGGTTTAAAGATTCTTCCGCCCCCCCCTCTTCCCCCTCTCTCTTTGGCCTCCTTAGTATCTCGCCCCTTTCCTTCTCGTCGTCTTGAAAAGGTTTCTGGCTCCTCTGACTCTTCGACGAATCGATTATTTTCATTACGTATAACGTTAAACCGTTTCAAAATTTTTTTTATAACGCGAAAATTAACTTTTTTTTCCATATTTTTTTTTTAAATGAAGATGTGAAAATTTTCACATTTATTTTTACAATTCAATTTTATAGGTTTCATTTTCAAAAAAGAAAATAAAATTTTTGTTATTTTTTTTGTAATTGTCAAAAATATAGAAAGTTGGTAATTATTTAATTTTGTTTATAAATTTCTACGTGAAAGGAATAAAAAAGGTAATTTTTGTTTTTTAATTTTGAATATGTCAGTTGTGCTAAAAATAGTAAAAAAAATAGAAGAAATTGAAAGTTTTTAATTTTAATTTTTAATTTTTAATGTTTTTTTAATTTTTTTTGTAAAGCGAGAAAATGGAAGCCATTGGTCGCGAAACGGACAAATTAATTAAACGTCTCTTATGATTGTTCATAATGAATACTCTGGCGCCACCGAGTGGCGACTGCGTATATACACGGTGATAAAATAAACAAACGAGACATCGAGGATGCTTTTGGTGATGAGCAAATAACCAACGAGGGCTCGCTGTAAATTACAGACAACGTACATTTTATTCTTTCGCAATATACATTTATTTATATAGATGTGTGCGTGTGTATATAAATTTGCATGTAAACATAAATAGCGAGCTCAACGTGACGGGGTCGACTCTCGGATTTCGTGTTAGGAGGATCGTTGACCCAGTATTCCACTCGGTCGTTCGTTCGCCCTCTCGTACATTCTATTCGCCAGACCCGAAATAGGTTTAAAGTTTGTGGTAACGAAAATATCGAGAGGGTTTATTATCGGACATTTTGCAATTTGTTGGAGGAAAATCGAACGAGAAGTTCACGTTTTACAAACAATTGACAGGTGACAAGACCCGTGCTGTCAATAAAAGTTTTTTCGGTTGTATTGTTAATGATCGTTGTGTGAATGTTTAATAGGGCGTTTTCTCAATTTTGTTATTCATTTAATTCTATCAACTTCCACTTCGTCACTCTGTGGACGGTCAACTATTGTTCTGTCAAGTTCGAAGTTGTCATTCGCTACGATGTCAGTTACGGCATTTGGATATTTCTAAGTCCACGAGATTTCCATTTGACAGTTTCGATTCTGTCAATAGCCGCACTGTCAACATCGGATGTCAATATCTATTTCACCCGATTCAAATTCCATGGTAGCTTGAATTTCTCACCATCGACCCTGCCATCAATGCCATTGTCAAAAAAACTATTGACAGCACTATTAACAGCTGTCACCTAAGTTGACAGCGCTTGCAAAAAGAACTCACACCATCTGTCAATCTACTTGACAGCACCTATTAGCCCAATTGACAGAATTAATGACAGTCTCCATATGTTGACAGAATCGAAGAAACATTCTTGTCCCTCCATGGTAAATGTTTATACAGAAGATACCACAATGTTCACGAGTTTAACTTCGTACAAACACGGGGAACCCACGGCCCATTGACCGAATTATTAATATGTGTTCCTCTCGAAGACCTTGGTCATCGTCCTGTGTGCGTTAATCATTCGGCCACACACACAAACGTGGACATCTCGAAGAATGCTTTGACACGAGCCGTACGTGCGTCTCAACGCCTTCATCGGACCTGTGGGATACACGCCAAGTCACCGAGTCAGTGAAGTGGCACGTACACACAAACACACAAATACGCACACAAATAGATGGGGGCAGGCATACATTAATCGATGAAGGGATCGGAGTGTCAGATAACCGTTGCGGCTTATAACAAGCCAGCGAATTCCTCAGACTCGACATCGTATTCTTCATGACGAATTGAAATTCGATCCTTGGGTTTGTACTTGATTCGCTTTAATTAAGGCTAATCTCCTGTCAATTCTCGGATTATCGAGATGTGGACAATTGTATTTTTTAACTAGGCAAGAAATAAATATTGTTAAAAATATTTAAATGATTTAAATAATATTAATTATTTATAATCAATTAAATATTGCAATCGCGTTTTTATGTTGTTTAATCCTGTTTCATTGTTTCGTAATATTTATTTTTATTTATTTATTATTGTTATTATTTTTGGAAAAACTTCAAATGAGATTTTAGTTCGTATCACTAATGTCATGAAAGTTATTTTTTCCAGTGGTAATAATCGTAATAATAATAATAATAAATTCTGAAAAAAAGCACACGGATTAAACTTAAAAACTTGAGAACTTTATGAAAAATTCACAGAAAAACCGCTATGTCTATTTCAAAATACATTATTTTCAGATTATAAAACCATTTTTGTTGTCAATAATTACAAGAGTTACAATTTTTGTAAAATAAAAGTCTTTTTTCACGAGTTTTTTTATGCAGATTTTTTGTTGCATATTTTAAATTAAATTTTTCATTTCTAACCAATGTCCTTGTATCAAACGAGGTTCAAATTATACCTCACTATTTTTTGTTATCAATAATTACAAGAATTACAATTTTTGTAAAAAAAAAAACCCTCTTTCACGAGTTTTTTTTGCAGATTTTTTGTTGCATATTAAAAATTTGATTTTTGATTTCTAACCAATATCCTTGTATTAAATAAGGTTCAAATTATACCTCACTATTTTTTGTTGTCAATAATTACAAAAATTACAATATTTGTAAAAAAAACTCATTTTTCACGAGTTTTTTTTTGCAGATTTTTTGTTGCATATTAAAAATTTGATTTTTGATTTCTAACCAATATCTTTGTATTAAACAAGGTTCAAATTATACCTCACTATTTTTTTCATATCGCTCGATGCATTATTTAATTATTTATAACAATTCAAGAAGTGAGGTCTAGTTGGAAAGGTAAAAAAAGGCCTTTTCCGATTTTTTTTGACCAAACGATAAAACGATTGATAAGAAAAAATTTTCCATATAAAAGATATATATTTAGTGTAAACATTATAAATTTATGAAAGAAATATATTTAAAAATAAGCCGTCATATATCAACGGCCGAAGACGCTGCAAAAAAAAACAGATTTTGCGATGATCGCTCCCGCGCTGCAACGGATTCTCTGAATCCAACAAAACAGGGGGGGATCTTTAGTTAATGATATAATGTTCCGGTTGAACGAAGGGTTTTGAAAAATTTCCATTATTCACAAAATGGTGGACGTTGAAAGTCAAAAATGTTGTCTTGACCAAAATTTCACTTACATTTTTGATTATAAAAAAAAATAATTGTCCAAAAAAAAAATCCTTCCTTCATCCGGGAGACAACTATATATAGAAGAAGTGATATAAATTTCAACCCGATCGGTAAAGCCGTTCTCGAGTTACAGTGATCAACTACTTCGAAAACATTGTTTCGAGAAGTTTTACCTACTTACTTTGTATGGCTCTAACACGGCTTCCTTCAAACTCATGTATTTCGGCGAATAATGATCCGATTTAAATGCAATTAGTCGAAAAATACTCGTACGATATTGTACTTTTAGAAAATGAAAAACAAACGATTTTTTTGAAAATTTCGACTAGACCTCGCCCGTTAAAAACGCCTGAGTTCAATGGACCCAATATGACTTAACGTGATTCTAGCTAAGTATGAGTACTAAGTACTTATCGTATTAATAATTTCTCTTGGAACACAGCGGATCGTCAAACGTCGTTAGATCCAGCCGTGAGATTTGGATCGCGATAAACCTGTTTTCCATGATGACGAACACACTCGTACGGCAACGTCGAGGAGAGTCTCCGCGGTGACTCAAGATGAACGCCGCGCATGCACTTTAATAGATTCCGCGCCGGAGCACCGTCGAGGAGATGGCGGAGATCGAGAAAATTTACGTGTAAACCCGGGCTCAAACCGAGAATCGACGGTCTCGCGCACACGTTTTATAAATTCTTTTTTATCTTTTTTCCCTTCACGCCCACGTATTAGAGAAACGTTTGGCCTTTTTTATGGGTCTGTTTCTTTACTCTCGCTCCATTGGTTGAAATATTCATTCCTCTTTTTCAATTCAATGAGTTTCGATAAAGAAGAGAAACGCTTTCAGGATTCAGACTCGAGAAAGTATTTTACATGTCGCATTGTTGGAATAAACAATTTTAAATGTTAACGAACAAATTGTTATCGTTAGTGAAAGTTAAGATGAAAAATGAAAATTTAATTTAAATATTAGTTAGTAACATTTTTGTTATTCACGTTGGATTAATTAATTTTCTTGTGTAATTGTGTAAGGGCTGGAAAATAATCTTGGAGGAACTAAAAACAATTTAAAATGTGTTGAATTAATTAATTTTCTTGGGCAATTATGTAAGGGCTGGAAAATAATCTTGGAGGAACTAAAAACAATTTAAAATGTTAAGGAAAAAATTATTATTGTTAGCGAAAGTTAATTGGAAAAATGAGAATTAATTAAAATATTAGTTATTAACATTTTTGTTATCCACGTTGAATTAATTAATTTTCTTGTACAATTGTGTAAGGGCTGGAAAACAAACTTGGAGTAAAATTCGAAAGAGTCTCGTGAGTTAGAACACGCCTACGCGTTTGAGAAAGAAAAAAAAAACGATTCGTAAGAAAACGTTGCGTAAACACAAGACGCGGGCGATCGACCTCAAATGTTTGTTGATTTTTTATCGTCGATGTGATTTTTTTTATTCTACGAATACGAAAAACTACCTATGGGTGTCTCGTAGATAGTTTTCAATTTGTTTGCATTCTAGGCAAATTACAGATAACAGCAATAAATTTTGAATTGTTAAGAATTTTGGTCTCGTGAACAACACGACACTTCACTTTTCGATACAAGTTTTCTTTTAATATTAAAAAAAAATCTCCATTGTTTAATTGCCGGAACCTGTTTTACCGACCGGGGGTAATTTGTACAAATTAATTCTCAGACGATTAAACGGTGAAATGTCTCGAAACATTATGGGAATTTGTATTAAACAAGTTTTTGTTGTCGTTAAGAATTTAAGGGAAAGTTTCGATCTTCGTTACCGACTGAGTAGAGTCTTGAATGAAGGCAATAGACCACACATAACCTAGAAGCTTCAATATTTCTTCTCCGCTCGATCTATCGAGTTTCCTTCGTGTCGTTTTTGCTATAAGTTACAGTGACGCGAGCACCGCGAGTAGACGAAGTGCTCATGGTAACGGTTCGTTTGTTCAGTGCCTTGAGGTTAGTTCCTCGAACGCTCTTTACTCATATGGCGGTATCTCGGGACGATGTGGCCGCTGATGGCATTGGCTCACGCGCATGCGTGTGAGCGTGCGCGTATGTGTGTAGGAGTCATTACACGTAAGCTGTGTTCGATCTCTCGCTTTCGAGTTGTGGAAAGGCGAAGGAGCACGAGCAAATACGTACCCTATTTATGTAGTAGGTTAGTACGCGATTGAGACTGATGAAAGACGGAGAACGGAAGTCTCGTATCACGCGAAGAATTTCGTCCGAGATAAAATAATGTGTCTGATGCGACGATTCATTATGTTTCTGATTTCCATATGACGACACGGTTCGCGGAAGACGTTATATGAGTCATCAATTGAATTTTTTATGTCACATTGAAGCTACATTCCTCATTTTTCATAATATGGTTCTAGTTTAATAAAGAAAAATTTGTAAAACTTAATTTTCAACTTGTGGCAAGGTTACTATAATTTAAATCTCGCGGTTGATCGCTATCCTCACTCCAACCGCCTATTAGTGTATATGCACGACGACGTGGTTGCTCATTGGCCGGGATGGCAGAGCTGCGCGCTCATTGGCCGGGATGACAGAGCTGCGCGCTCATTGGTCGCGTACGTAGGCGCGCTCGTTCATTGGTCGAGAGAGATACGCAGGTCTACTGTGATTGGTCAGAACTCTTGAAACCGCTAATTTTGAACTTATTTTCAGTATTTCAAACTTTATAACGACCAAGGTATCACCTAGTTGAAAAAAAAACATAAAATGTATCGAGTAAATTTTATTTATAATATTGAAGAAGAAAATCAATAAAGCCAAGCGCATGGAAAATTTGTGATATACGGCACGTTTTCGTTACATCGATAAATATTGATAAGCGTCACAGTAAAGAATATCCCATGAATACGCGATAAGCGCGATGTGGAATCGACGATGTGAGATATTGCGCGATTATTGCCTATATGAAGTTAGCCCCCCATTTTTCGATTTTCTTGATTCTTTTTTTGTTCCAGGTTGTTCTACATTTGTTCTAAATTGTTCCAGAGTTTTAAG
>JAPYZT010005255.1:0-17358 GCA_030522965.1 Tryphoninae sp. A BG-2022a
GTGTGACGTTTTTGAATCGCTGGTCGCTTGCGGCATTATTATTAAAATTTTGGTAAAAAAAAGCGATAGTCAAGTACATTGTGCCATTATTCTCTATCTACTCGTCAAATTTCAACGCAATCGGTTGCTCACTATCAAAGAAATTACGAATCGCGTTTTCCAATCGGTCGTCGCATATAACTCTCCGAGGAAAAAGTTCACTCGCTGTGTATAAAAAAAACAAGAAGAAGGTAGAAAATAGTTTTCCACCGAAGTATTTTCTGCGTAGCTATAAAGATGGCCTCGATATATAACTCGGAGCAATTGCAACGCAGGAGTTGAAACAGAATATATCGAGAGTGCCCGGAAAGCGAAAAATAAAATCTGGCACGTGCATATATAACCCATTACCCATAATACATATATATATATATATATATATATATATATCAGTATATAAATATGATCTAGTGGTAAGATGGTCTAGAGGCTACTTTCTAGCCGTGCTGTTTTTCTTTTTCCTCTATTTCCGGAAGTCTCGACTGGGTCGCGTTGGACATGAGAGGCGAGAATAAACGCGATGGTATGAGAAAAAGAAAAAAGGGGAGAGGTAAAAACGGAGAAAGACGAGGGCTAGTTCGTTCAATTTCTCCCCGAGCAGCACGCCCCGGTGGAAAAGTACGGCAATACAGGGTGGTGCGTCTAATGCGAGGGTGGTCGCGTTGATGTGTGCTAGCGCATATATATATAGCTTGCACCCTCCAACCACCTGCCTCTCAATACCTACCCCCGCATTTAACTGACACAAGCATGTGTTTATATCTATAAATATATACATACATACGTGTCTATGTGCGTGTATGTATTCGAGGGGGTTAGGTGGGATGCACAGAACCGAGGCAATAAACCTTTATGGCCGCAAGAACGGGCTTTTCGCTCAGGCTTACGTACACCTTGTCGCCTCTGTGTAAACCTTCGAGCTTACACACTGACGCACTTCTCGCTCTCGCTTCAGCTTTGTATCACTGAATTTCTCTCTCTCTCTTTCTTTCTCCACTCCTCTTTCTCTTCCGCCGGCCCAACCCCACCCCCTGTGACGGGGTGGTTATATATATATGTGTCAGCATATGGGGTGAGCTTTCTACGGCAGTTTACACAGGATATTCCCAGTAAGTCGCTCTATTGCTCCTGAGCAACGCTATCGGGTCCCAGAAAAAGAAAAAAAGCGAGTGCGAGCGCCCTCTCGCGGATTCCTCGAAGAAACGCACCCCCAACCACCGGAAACTCGAGCGAGTGGAAATACGAAAGATCGTTGACAGACGGAAATATTTCTGGTGATGTGAATGCTTGTGCGTTCGATTGTTGGACCGGAATTGGTTTCCACGAGTCGCTTCGAGATGGCGCTTTTGTGGAAAAATCGTAAAATGGAATATTGGGGATGATAGTAATAATAAATTATTACGACGTGGCTCTATCGTGATAACTTTAATCGTAATTACGGTACAACCGTAATAGTCCCCGAGATTTCCAGACGTTTCGGGACGTTTCTCTAGGGCGAAAAGCTCCACGTGATCGTAAAGATCTTTTTTATTATCGTCACTTCGGAGTAATTAGAATTTTATTCGCGGTCGTTTAATCCACGGATTCAATCCACTTGGGAGGTAGAGGGGGTCGCGAACGAGGTTGTCGAAAGTTCACTCCTGCATTTTCCACTTAACAGACAGAAATAAAAATTTCTCAACTTTGGCAATTTTTGTCTCACACCAAACTCAATTCTTTTTTATTGAAAATTTACATATATTCAATTCTTGTAAAACTGATATTGAAGTTTTCTTTTTATTCAGTCTTAAAAATCGCGTTTCATTTTCTCAATTACAATTTTAGTATAAAATTGCAAGTAAGAATTTTTTTTATTTCTCGATAAAATGTTCAATAAATTTTATTTTCCGTATCGGACGCAGAAAAAAGCGGATCGAGTATACGATCTCTCTTAAATTCAAGGATTTCCATCCAAAGGATGTCGAGGTGTCGTTTTCTAAACAGCCGAGCGAGACTTTTCCCGGCGGGCTTCTTTCTCTTCCCTTAGATATTCGTCGGTTTCTCCGTATTATCTCCCCACCCAAGATTTTTCGCCCCAAAACTCCTTCGAAAAAATCGTTTTCCCGGGTATCATCCTATTCGTGGAAACAAAAGACAAGGAAAAAGAAAAACACATCGAGAAATTTCCAAACCCGACTTCTTTCGTAGCGTCAAGGGAATCTTCGCGTTCGTTCGTTCGTTCTCTTTCACCGTTTTTTTCCCCGGGCGAAGGGCGAGGGAAAAACGTGAACGAGAAAAAGCGACGCGAGGAAGAGATGAGTGCCTAATCCCATAACGAAAAGGAAAGCGCTTATACGCGAACCGCAGAAACAGTAATATATATATATATAAATATATATATATATATTTATAAATATATATATTATAAATATATATAAATATATTTATAATAATAAATAATATATATATATATATATATATTTATCGAGCCGGTGTCTGAAAACCCGCAAGAAAGAAACGCAAGAGAGGGAGAGGGTCAGATCACCGCCGCACGGAGAATGAAAACCATCCAACGAGTCCGTAACTTTTCTCTCTATTCCCCCGGGGATCGAGGAAGAAACGACCGGGAAGAAGGGAACTGGATGGAGTGCCCGGGTGAGGGTCGATTCTGGCATATATCTATATCTCGCGTTACGAACGGGGCGAGCCCCCCTTCTATTTCGGAACATTTCCACGCGAAACGAGAAAAAGAGAAGGACGGAATCGAAGTTACCAAGAACTCGTGTCTGACATAATTTTTCACCTGTATAAAAAAAAGAAATATGCTCTAACAATGCTTGTATATTTATTTAATACGATCTCTTTCTTCGTAGAGATTGACGGGATTTTTCCTAGGGAATTTCGTTTTTTTTATTGGAAATGAAAAATTAAATATTAAGAGCGAGGATTTCTCATTCGTGGATAAATTATAGCGTGACGATGAGATTCAATTTTGAATCTTTTGTTATTAATATTGTAATTTGTTTTGGATTTTTTTTATACTGAAAATTTATGTTTATGATAATTTAGTTTTGTTAAAGAAAATTTTGAAAAGTAAAGTGTCTTTCGTGTATTTTTAACGAAGCTAATAACGTGACGAAGATCTTGTTCGATACGAAGATAAGGGAGGAAAAAGGGGGACGAAAAGCACTTTCGTGTAAATCGATAGCCTTTTGCCCGCGAGAACAACGTCTCCGTCGTTTTTTTTCTTTCTTCATTTCTTTTTTTACGTTATTTTGCCCTTTCACGCGGGATCCCTTTTTTCTAGCTCCAAAAAGCACGGGAGGGTTCCCTTTGTCGCGTTGCTCGCTTTAACGCCCTTTGCGTCGTACTCGCAGAGCCACGAAAAGAGTTTTTCTTCTATCGCGTCGGATCTTCTCGCCTTCCGCGTGCACTTAAATCCACAAAGACCAGAAAACGATTACACACGATAGGTGAGAAAAATAAATACGGCAGTAACAGTGAAATAATACAAAAATATTTATAAAAAAGGGCTATCAACTCCTTGCCCCACCTTAAAAACATAAACTCGATAATTAAACAAGCACGAAAGTACAAATATCACAATTCGCATCGAGCTAAATAAAATTACTAAATAGAAATTCACCGCAAACAATCTAAAAACAAATTAATCCAATAAAAATCTTATCAGAAAAAAAATAGAAAAATATTTGTTTAAATTCCAATTAATGTTACTTTATTTTTAATCGAATAACTTACGAAGCAAATGTATATTTTTCCTCTTATTGCCTCAAGTACATTCGATTTTTAGAATCCGAGAAATTTTTCCAGTGGCTGACGTTTGAGCCGTGACAAACTTTAAAAAAACGAAAAGAAGCGGCAAAGGAAAACCACGAACGATTTCCAATTATTAATGAGGGCGAGAGGATGAATCGTTTGAAAAGTTTGTTCTCGTGGATTCAGACAAGAAGAAGAAAAAAGAAGAAAGTTCACGCAGACGAGATCGTAATTACCGGGAGACTATCGCCCCCCCTCCCCCTCCCCCCTCGCCTTTCCCTTTCACGACTACCCACGGGGCAAAGGAGTCGAGTGAGGTACCTTCTCTCGCGAATGGCAAAATCAGAAGGGATAGGGAGGGGGGATGAACTCATCCACATTTACTCTCGCACTTGGCATCAAACGAATCGTCGAAATGGAATTATTGCCGCCGCACTCGTCCGCGCTTCAGACGTAAGACTTTCCGAAAGGATATCTTTGATCTTCGAAGATAGTAATCGCGTCTCTCACGAGACGTCGCGACTATCGTAACTTTGAATTTTCACGGAATATTGGTAACTCGATAATTATCGCGAAATAAAATATGAAATTTTGGTCCGTTTAAAGATTTTTCTAAAACGCGGTTTAAAATATTGAATGTGAGAAGAATAAGAATTTTTGGCGATTTTGTAACGAAGGTTGGGTCGAAATTGTTTGGAAGGAATAATAAATAAATGAAGAAAGTTGCTTCGTTTTTCTCGTTGGTTCAAATGCGTAAACAACAATCTGCGTTGTTCGAGCGGAATCGTTGAGTGGCGATCCTTATACCCGAAGTGAAATCTCGGGGAATGGTAAGACCCGAGCCAATTTTACCCTGGGGAGATACAAAGAGGGTTGTAGAGAACTATGGCACCTACGTAGTTGAAGAAAATTGCGGGATCAACGGAAAGATATAAACGAAACAGGACACGGTTAACGATGAAAATATTTCGTCCAAAAATAAATAAATCGTTGATATAAAAATACCAAAAAATGTCACAATTCATTTTTTGTGGTCGATAAAAAAAGTCGCAAGTGACTAAAGTATTATTTTTAAAAAATTAAGCATCGTCTTGAATATCAGGAGCAAATATTCTCCCGAAAATGTTTCGTAAACCAACAAATATCGATGGAAATTTATTTTTCGATTTATCTCCGAGAATAAAAAAGGGACCATTTTGGCTTATCTCGAAGTCCCTGGGAGAGGATGGATTTTTTTTTTTCGTTTTTTTTTCTCGAAGCTCGTGTTCCCGTGTGTCCTTCTAATCTTGGCAATTTAAATGTTTGTTCCTCGTGAAGGGTGCGTAAGATGAGGAAGAGAGACCGAGAGAAAAAGAGAGACGGAGAGAAAGGGAGAAGGGTTCGAGCGAGACGAAGAGGATCGCAGTTGTGTGTATATCGGTCGCGCAAGCGTTGTGCAAGAACCGCGGGTAATCCCTTGTTGAAACAGCGCTAAGCCCTACGGATTGTCTGTGGTATTGCTCGCTGATACAACTGGGAAACAACGGAAGGGCTGGCACCGCTGCGACCCCGAGAGCATCGCCCCTCACCCTCTTTTGCACACACTACACACGGTCTCTCGAGCGATACGTATACCCTGTACAATGCCGGTCCTTTTATCTCGGTCCCTCTCGCTTATATTCAAAGCGAGTACAAGCCATGGAATACGCAGGGCAAGTTTGTTTGGCTTTACCTTGAGCTGGTGTCGAAAGTTTGTTCTAGAGATCCGAAGCAATTACGTTAAATGACCGTCAATTATACGATCTGTTGTCATATGACGGTCATTTGTATCCTGTCTCGACGGGTGATCGTTATTCGGACGGATTTTTGTCGATATTGGTCAAATGACCAAAATTTAGGATTGGTGGTCAAATTACCGATATTAATGATGCGCTGGTCAAATGACCGCAATTTATGGATTGATGGTCAAATGACTGCAATTTATGGGTTGATGGTCAAATGACCGTAATTTATAACTTGATGGTCAAATGACTGAAATTTAGAGCCTCCATGGTCAAATGACCGAAATTTATAGCCTCCGTGGTCAAATGACCGAAATTTATATTCTCGGTGGTCAAATGACCGAATACATAGTTTGTTCGATCCCGATTGCTCCGCGAGAATAAACGTCGATAATATATATCACATACTTCGCGGTAGCTCGCACACCCGGGAAATGCTGCGTCGTTTATGAAATTGCTCGATCTTCCCAGCAACCGTTACTCATACGAGGAAAACCATAGTCCCGGGGGGATGAAACGCCAGAGCCAATTTTACCCCCGGGAATATCGTTCTATCCGTATGGAATAATAATATTATAGCGCGGATATCGGAAAGATAAATATCATGAAAGAAACATGGAAGACTAAACGAAAGAAAAAGCTAACGAAAAGAAAACAATAATTCGCATTTTCGGTATAACGTACACGATACGTCCTAGCATTTTTTTTATATCCCTTATCGTAACATAATGCGCATAACAAACAAGATAAACGATCTGAAAATCTTTATAGGTATCGACAAATTTATATTTTCTCATAATTTTCTTATCAGCTACGAAAATAAAAAATTGCATGCATATAAAACTTATCGATGTTTTCGATAAAGTAAATTCAGGCTAGTCCCAGGTCAGTTACGACGAGGGTGAGACGAAAGATATATCTAAATCTTTAAAACTCATGGTTTAGTTTTAGGCGAGGGTAGACTAAGGGTAGTTCGAAGGAACTCGCTCTTCTGATATTCCAGCAGCACTCACGTTGGCAAATATTTACGATGTCTCTTCGTTGTCGTGGCACTGAACACCATCGGGGAAAACAAAGTCCTCTCGTTTGTGTGACAAGACACGAAAGTGAGAGCCAGATGGGGTGGGTGTGGGATACAAGGGGTGAGGAGGGGGTGAACTTGAGGAAGATGAACGTCGGAGGTTTGCGAAAGGACGTAAAAAACGAAAAGGTGGAGTACAGAGGCTGGTAGAAGATGAGGTAAGAGAAAGGGAGGAATCGACGATGGGGTAGGAGAGGGGGTGAGTCAAGCGCGTTCCTGAGACCCTCGTAATCCACCTCTTTCTTCCCCATTCTCCCTCTACTCGCGGGATTAACCTTTAATTCTATCCACCCTCGCTCAACAACACACACCCGAACCCAACCCACAACCCTCTCTCCTTACCACTCTCCACCCTCTTATTATTCTGGAGAAACATATATGACATTGGATCGTCAAAAAATGGAAAAACTTCGACAAATGAATACAAGACTCTCATTTTTTCACCTTGGTTATATAAAATACATCAAATATATATATAAAAAATAAAGTAATTAAGAAAAGTTCGATAAACGAAATTATTAATGAAACGAGATAAATAAACTAAATGAAATAAATACAATAAGAGAAATAAGTAAAATGAATAAATGAATAGAATATATTAATAATTTTACATAAATGTTATAAAATGTGTCATTTCCTGACGTAAATTTGTATATTTCTGAATATGGAAACTTCCCTATAAAATACTCTTCTCTCTCTCTCTCTCTCTCTCTCTCTCTCTCTCTCTTTCTCTCTCTCTCTCTCTCTCTCGCTTCCTTTACGTTGCCCACGAGCATTTCCGCGCCTGGGTAAAGTAACACGAGCAAATTCCGTAACTAGTGCGTGCTATAGCCGCTAATCCACGCAGCCTTCATGGAAGAAAATCAAATTTTCCCGGTACCATAAGTCAATTAAAGTATAACGAGGGAAATTCTTCCGGTTCGCAAGCTCGCTGATTTCTCTCCGGTTACTCTAGAAACATCATCTCCCTTTTCTTCTTTAGTAAAAGCAAAAAAAAATCCTTATAAATATTCTCACGATGAATCGTCGATTTAATATCGAACGAAGTCATGCGTTAATTGCCGTGCGAAATATTACGACGTACGAAATAATAATTGAATTTCTCTCGTAACAGTGAATATTCCAATTATAATAAATTTCGTGAATTATCCACGCCTCGCGTTACATCCACGTTGATTATTATTATTTTTCTCACACGGCTAATCTGCCATGTGTTCGCTCGTCCGTACATTAATTTCTATTATAGTCAACAGAAGTCCTTACGCTCATATATATACAGGGTGTAATTCATAAGGTGTGACAGGCTTTATTCTAAGGTAGATGGGATTATTGCAAACAAAAGTTGCAAATATATATTAGGGATATTTTTCATAGTTTACGAGATATAAATAATTAAAGTTGGTCCAACCAGAGCGCACCGAGAAGCGTTGGCTCCGCCCACTCTCACCCTACCCGTAGAGATAACACAGTGTAGGGCGTTATATTTGGGTTGCAAAACTCAGAGCAGTCAATTTTATTTATTATATTATTACGCAGTCATTTTTATTTCTCGGGAATTGGCTGCTAGGGCGAGGAGTGGGCGGCACCAACGCTTCTCAGGGCTTTCTGATTGGACCAACTTAAAAGATTTATATCTCGTAAACTATTCAAAATATTCCTAATGTATATTTACAACTTTTGTTTGTAATATTCTCATCTACCTTAAAATAGAGCCTGTTACAATTTATGAAATTCACCCTGTATATATATATATATAGATATATGACTCGACATAATATTCGTTTCACAATGAGTACATGGCTTATGGTGTTCCTGTGAAAAAATTGCCCGATACCATCGAGGTGCGCCTGTGTATATGTGTGAATCCTGAGGATTAATGTTTGCAGGTACGTGGAGCGAAATATATTGCCCTCGCGGATGTTGTTGCAAATAATCAAGAGCTCCTGAGAGAAAGAGAGAGAGAGAGAGAGAGAGAGAGAGAGAGAGTTGAAAGATCGATCGTAATTACGAGAGAAAAGTACGATGGGTGATCGTCTTTCATCTCGTGTGGATTACTAGGGCCACTACATATCTATATATAAATACTTTGTATGAAGTTAATACATACATATGTATGTACTAATTGCATATAAACTATCTATGTATAGATATATAGTAATATTACTAACTTATATACGTACAAACATATATTTATGTTTTTACGTATGTAAGTTAGCATTATTACTGTATATATCTGTCTATATATACACACACACATACACACACACACACACACACACACACACACACACACACACACACACACACACACACACACACACACACACACACACACACACACAAGCATGGGGAAATCGTGATCGACGTCGGCGTCGTGACCCAGCAGACGATTATGATAGCGCGATCGCGCAATCTACCGCGCAGTCGCAGCTGCACCTCAGTGGTTCTTGATACTACCTACTGTCTATCGAGTAAGATTAATACATGCCACATGCATCCTTCTCAACAGTTACATTATTAAGTCCATCGTACAAGTATTAATCCTAAAATCCATAAACATTGCCAAATAATGGAAAACACGATTGAAAAAGTAGATCCTGTTCTATTTCCAAACAAAAAAAAACCAGTAAGTTTATTTCCAACTGAAAGATCAATATTTCGGTGAACGAATATTCCAGCGAAAATTAAGGGATGAAAAAAAACACGAACTTGACGCTCGTCTCGCCGTGAATGAAAAATTCTCGAGGATATGCGGAAATAAATTCAAGACTCCGGTGGTACTTCGGGATGAAACGGGGATGCGAAAAATGGGAATTGAACGAATAGAGGATTTTGTGCAACGAGGGGGTAATTTTTTTTCACGTTCATTTTAGCTCAGGAAGCTGCTGGCTCGATTCGTCTCGTTGTCAAACGAAGGTATAGGTCTATTCGTGCGACGCTCGTCTACGCCTCGTCGTCTTGTGCATAAATGCACAATCCTCCCCTGTTCCCTCTCCCTTGATCGCTCCACCCTTACCAGCGCACAGTAGCGAATACAAACCGGCGTCGGGTCAAGTGGATCGATGCAGGTTTACTCCATCATCGTTGTTCTCCTTCCTACAATTATCTATATATACGTATCATTATACGTGTATACTTATATTCATGTGCATAGTCATAGATACATATATAACATTAATGCACAAAATGCACCCCTCGCTGAAAGTCACTTTTCCCTTATTCTTTTAAAGTGAGTTTACCTTAGAGACCGTAGAGACCGACATATCTACACAATATTTATTATTGAGAAAAAAATATATATATATAGATATATAAATGGTTTATTACTCATAATACTAATAATAATAATAATAATGATGATATATATATATATATATATAAATGATTTACTACTCATACGTAATAATAATAATAATAATAATCATGATCATCGTTCCATATTTGTAAGCATAAATATGAAAATTCAATGATTTATTTACATTTGCAGAGTAATTTTATTTTTTAACTGTAACAGTGGGGCTGTCTATTATTATTGATCCTGAACTTCGATACTTCGAAATTATCAGAAATTGTGAAAAAAAAATATATATTTAAGCATATAAATAATTTATTACTCATACGTAATATTAATTATTATTATGATAAATATTCCATATTTGTGAACATAGACACGAAAATTCAATGATTTATTTACGTTTGCAGAGTAAAGTTTTTTTTTCAATTTTAACAAGGGTGGGGGGGGGGGGATGAGTTATCGTTCATCCTGAATTTCGATACATCGAAATCGTCAGTGTCGTGTGCATCGTGAAAATGGAGAGCGAATCACGATAAATGTGGTTAACCCACAACCGTGGACTACGGTGATACAATTCTGTCTCGAGAAAGTCAGACACACAAGTTTGAAATCGATAACGAACAGAATCGTCGAGGGTGAAATACGTACAATGGAGAATTCTCTCGTTCTTTTTTTTATTTTTGTTGTTTAAGCCAATTTATCGATGCATTTGAGTTTCGTTCGAACGTCTACTCGAGAATTTCCATCGATCCGAATTGTTATTATTACATTACCCAAATCGTCCATTTTTTCTTTTCCATTAAACTTGTTTACGTTAAATAAATTTATAAATTCAAATTCGTACTGGAAAATTGGAAAAGAAAATTGCGAAGAATTTTTAGTACGAGCGTGTACGAGCTAACGCGGAGTCTGCAAAGGTGCGAAGGTGTGTACGAAGTAGATGACGTCCTGCCGGAGGCGAAGGTTTTCATCGAGGTGCGCAGAATCCGGTGTAACGATTGCAGGAGCTGCTCTCGACTCGATGTACGTACACATCTATGTATATATATGTGGGAAAACACACATTGGTAGACGAGGGCAGCAGCCCGACGACGTCGACGTTGGCCCATACAGGTGAGAAAGCAACGGAGTGTTGGTCGCTACCCTCCTGGCTTCGGCCAGTTTTCCCATCCGTCTCGATTCTAGGGGTTGTACCGCTGTCCAAGATCTGGGTCAGCGTGTGAGACGACCTCGTCGCAACACGAAGGCCGGACCTACGATGCTCTGAGGTTACGACCCACTTAAAGGAACGCTCGGATTTATACCCCGCGCAATTTCTCTTTTTCCTTCTCGCTCGTCATCGCGATCGATCAGCCTGAAATTATAGAAAGGGGGTAGTTTTTATCCGGAGCATAGAGGAGGTTTTTTCTTTTTACTTTTTTTTGTATTAATATTGCATTGTAGAAAATAGGGGTGGAAGTATGATAGAAAAAGGAGGGGGTAGGAATTTATTTTCGTCCGAGAATTTCAATAAAATATATTTACCTGGGGAGTATAGAGAAGTACGTATAGCTTCTTGGTGAAACGAACAAGGGGTGGCTCGAGCGTGATATAAAAAATGTATCGAGACACGTTAGGGAAAAATCGTTTTATAATCGTCTTTTGATGACTCTTCATGTCGTACTTGACCTCTGTCTATGCGAAAATCGTGTTAAATCGTTGATCGCGTGTTGAATAAAATGAAATTAACCCCGTCACGACCCTTAATATTTCCATACGATTTGTTCATTGATTCGCGATCGAAGTTAGAGCGCTACAAAATTTAGCAAAGTACGAAACGCGCGGTGTTTCTGACAACCCCTCAAGCGTCCATCGCACGCGGATCGAACTCTCCGGTTTGCTCAACTCACCAGGGATGAACGCGCCCCGACTACTTCGGATTGGTACAAACAAAACTAGACTTTACAATTGTCCGAACGTATTTCAAAATTTTCGAGTCAAGTTATACAACGATAAAATCGGAATACGACTTGTTCGAATACAACTTTTGATCACATTCTTGTTTCAACGAGACGTTATTCAACCCCTACGAGCTTGATGAAATTCGACGGTGACCTCGGGTTCTCGTAAAGGTGAACGGGGTAGAAGCTCGATTCATTTTCCGTACGTGCGAACGACAGAAGCTAGCCTAACACAACGGGTTGATACGACATCCGAGCCTCTGTGTGGTTTTGAGTTTCCTTGCGGCGTCCGCTCAACGCGATACTTCATTAGCCCGGTGGGTTAAGGGTAGAGGGTTGATGACGGAAACTAACATATCGCTCAGGTCAAATCCAGTCGGCACGTGGGACCAAAACTACTGCATAGGTCAAACTTAAGTACAAAAAAAAACCTGTTTACCGGGATTGACATCTAGGGGTTGATAAATTTCCAACCCTTAATTATCCGCACTGAGATTGTTTTATCCCAGGTAGCGATCCAAGTATCTTCTCGCTCTAGGTTATATAAAACAAAAGTAGTTACTGTCCGCACAAGTTAAGGGTTGTAAAATTTTCAACCCTGATTCTTGAAAACCTACCCTTAAAATTCAAATAAAACGTTATTGTTTTTTTCTTTATATCGAAACAATTATCAATCATTGAGTTTAAGAAATTGAAGAATTGAGAGGGTTGGATAAAACTACCCCTAAATTTTGTTGTTGGCTGATATTTTCAATTGGATCATCAACAGTAAATACAAACTTGGTGAATATGTAGAATATGCGATTTGGGTGCGTGTGTATGTCAGTTAGGACAAACTTCCTAACTTTCATCATCCGGCCTTGTGATCGATGGTGACAAAAGTGTGGACACTAGGACGAATAAAAACGACCGGATGTACGAAAAGCGAGGTATAGCCTCGAGAGGAAGCGTTCGCTTTGTCTCTATCGTCCATTTGCCGCTCTCACGAGCCTCCCTCGTGTGTGTACATTGAGAACCGTGGCGCAGCGTGTTCTACCGTGTTTGGCCAGGGGGTCGATAAGGCCGCGTTTGCGCCGACGTGTAGTGAGAAAGATAGAGGAGTGACAGGGGAGGGTGAAAGAATGAAAAGGTGAGAGAGGCGCAGAGGGGAGTGTGAAATATCTCTGCGTACGAGCTTTTTTCGGGAAGGGAAAGAAAGAAAGGAGAATTGCTGTACCAGCTTACGTCATTCGCTGGGCGAATAAAGACGCAAGGAAAAGTGTTAAATAGCTCGAAGCTAATTAAAAATAGAAGTTGATGATTATTAACGAGATAAATATGATAAATCGACAAAATTCACGTTCGTTAAATCTCATTTAACGAACGACAATTTACATTATAAATGTATAAAAATTACCCTGAGAGCAAGGGATGAAAAAAAAATTTTTTTAAAGAATTTGTTTAATTGTTTAATATAAATAATTATTGTAAATTGAAATGAGATAAATGTTGATCGAGACACGATAATTAATAGTTTGTTGTCGATCGAGGGAATTGAAAACAGGAAAAGAGAAACAAAACGAATGAAACGAACCAGGGATAAGAGGGAACTACAACAGGGAGTGAGTTCAATAGAAACGAGCGGGGGCGTCGTGTTCGGGCAGCGAGAATTCTGTTGAAATCTCCGTAACGTGACACCATCGGGCGCGTAGAAATACGAGTTATACATGTACGATGAGAACAGGCGAGTTTGAGCGAACGGGGTTGATGTCTCTCGGAGCGAGAAGGGGGTTGTTATTCTCCATGTATATCGAATTCAATGAACGATAGTCGGATCTTGGATTACAGAATTCCATTTATTTGTAAGTAATTGAGTTTCGAGGATATACGAGAAAAATAAACAACAATTCAACCCCCTTCAGGCTTATCGATTTTTCCAAATTTGACTCACTCGAGGGTTAAATCGATGATTGTAAATTTGGGGTGGATAATTAAAAATACGATTCAATATTGTTTACGATGCAAATTGGAATGAAAAATCTTACTTCATGGTAGGAAAAGGATTTTGCCTCGATACACAGGGTGAATTTTTCCTCGAGGCAGGGGGTGGTTTTTTCCTTCAAAGACGTATCTCGCATGTTTTACGAATTTTGTTAGCGTTAGTAAATAATTGAATTTCGAGAATTTCCGGAAAACAAAAAAAAATTCAACCCCTTGCAAACTCATCGATTTTTCTAAATACGAGTCACTTGAGGGTTGAACCAACGATCGTAACATTAGGGTGGATAATTGAAAATACCATTCAATATTGTTTACGATATAAATTGGAAGGAAAAATCTTACTTCGTGGCAGGAGAAGGATTTTGCCTCGAGACACAGGGTGAATTTTTCCTCGAGGCAGGGGGTTGTTTTTTCCCTCAAAGAAGTCTCTCGCACGTTTCACGAACATTGCGTGCGATGATAAATACATGAATTTCAGGTTGCGTAGACACTTTATACGTTGAAAACGTACATCATGATGCGTTTGCCCCCACCAACCCCTGGCTATCTCATCAGCCCCCAGGGCGGTGAGAGAAAAGTCCTTGTGAGCGAACCGAGGGGTTGTTTCGAATACAACGATATGGCGCTATAGGTAGAATCGTGCGGACGAGACCGATACATATTTCGAGGCGCTGGGAGTGAGCGCAGCTGCAGCAGTTACCGTGTCTCGCTCTCTCGCATCCCCGTCGTTCCTCAGAGTGGAAAGAACGATATTCTCGCATGACTCGTCACCATTAATAAACATTTCTTTTCATTTCTCTTCCGCCTTACGGATAAATACAATTAAATTCATCTACAATAATCGTTAACTGTCCGAAAGAATTTTTTATTCCAACTTTTCTCCCACACGAATGAGCGCGTTATTTTTTTCCCAATCGATACGATTCATTCAAAAAGAGAGCTTGCAATACAAAAATCCATTTATTCCACAAAACCACGAGCTTGCAAATTTTTAAATCATTTGCCACCCCTATTTTCTTCCCAAATCACGCGATTGAAAATTAATCGTTTCATTTTTATTAACAGCTTCATTCTCCCTTTATGCATATAGATATATTATCGTTCGTGCAGAAAAGCATTATAATATACGCCCGTATATCGGGTGTATTATAAAGCGATGGAGCTTCCCCGTGTATACCTACGTAAGAGGGTCGAAAGTACGTGGTTGAACCTAACCCGTGTTGAAATTAGTCTCGTCACCGCCATCCGTCATCCAGGGGAGGGAAAACCTGCGTGTGTACACGTACATGTGTGTTACATATCTGTCTATCTATCTATCTATCTATATATATATATACGGGGTGAAATTCATAAGGTGTCACAGGCTTCATTTTAAGGTAGATGAGATCATTACAAACAAAAATTGCAAATATACATTGGGGATATTTTTAATAGTTTACGAGATATACGTTTTTAAAATTGGTCCAATTAGAGTGCGCTAAGAAGCGTTGGCACCGCCTACTCTTGTCCTAGCCGTAAAATAGTACAGTGTAGGGCGTTACATTTGGGGTTGCAAAATTCACAGCAGTCAATTTTATTTATTATATTATTACGCAATCATTTTTTTTTCTCGGGCATTGGTTACTAGGACGAAAAGTGGGCGTCTCCAACGCTTCTTGGCGCGCTCTGATTGTATCAACTTAAAAACTGTATATCTCGTAAACTATTCAAAATATCCCCAATGTATATTTGCAACTTTTGTTTGCAATGATCCCATCTTCCTTAAAATAAACCCAGTGACACCTTACAAAATTCACCCTATATATATACGTATATGTGTGGAGGGATTTGTGTGTGTCTGTTGGAGAATATAGCATAGGACGACAGCGAGAAGAGGGACAGACGAGCCATAGTAGCTGATAACCGAATCCTCGTCAAATTATTCGATTATCCCGGAGGATACGGACCGAACGGAATCGTCACCCCTTGTCCCGCACCCTCGCAATAATTAATAACGTGGACATACGTCCTATACCTATAAATACATATGTATGCGTTCATTATTTATGTATAGAACTATACACGAATTATACATAGGTACAATTTAGTATATAGTTATATATAGTCTATATATAACTACCTATATACTAAATACTATATATAGTTATATACTTATATCTAGTCGTGTACATATACATAGATAAATAAATACAGGGTGGTCTATTTACGTATGTACGTTTATGTATAATTTATTTATCTATATAATTATATACGTATTGCATATATATATATATATAATGTAGTACATAATTATATATGGAACGTTACATACAATATACATATGTAAATAGACACAGGTGGATCTATCTACGGATCGTTTAATTTTACATACGGTTTGATTGGCGGTTTTTGTATCGATTTCAACTCGATTAAGTTTCTACGTGTACGTTGATGAGGAAACTAGATAGGTACTAGCTCAAATCGCACACAGGAGTACTTCTACGAATCGATTCATAAATTGTCATTCGATATACGTTACCTGACGTTAGTTTCACGAATTATTGCCAACGGATGCGTATACCGATTGAAATATTTCAATTTATCGGTTTCGAGATATCGAAATATCGAACAGTTCGATATATCGTCGCCGATATAATTTCTGTATGAACAACGAGCGAATTTCACTCGCGAAGGTTCTCGCACGAATGATAACGCGGAACGAATTCGCGCAATTTGATGAAATATCGAAATTCGTCTCGCAACATCGATCGTATTTTTTTTTTGCTTCGTTCTTCGATGCGCGATACGACGAGCTTTTATGATAGACGAGATTGGTGATCATACGAGAAACACGGCGTGTAAAATAATTTACGATTTTGTTTTTATTTTTATTTTTTGTTTCATTGTGCGAGCAACGAAAAATTCGCATCGTTAATTAACGCGACGTACTAATTGATATTTCACGGAGGATTTCACAATGTTTCGTAGGCAATGTGAATTAAACGAGGAATTTTTAATGCTTCGCGATGAAGGATGAATGTTTGCGATGTTTGGAGAATTTTCAGTTTTTTTATTTTTTTATTTTTTATCGCTCTTCCTACGCAGCGAGGCAAATTCGACGGACGCGAGTATAGTCGCTTACATACTTCTTTTTTTTTATGGATGCGCGAATAACTTCATGGAGAAACTTGTTAATTAGGAAAGAAAAGGTTAATGCACCGTGGCTTCTAGTCGAACGTTTGCGGTTTGGTTTACGACCGGACCGAGCGCTGCTCGCGGACATTGACTGTGCACAACGTGCACAATGACTCTCGAGACGAAATTGAATACAATTAGAACCTGCGATGAATAGTCAACGCGAATTTCCTAAGAAATTGAAAATAAATAAATAAAATACAAGTTTGTGTGGAAAGAAGGTTGATTTGAAAATTTGGCGGGAAAATTTAAATTTTGTTATTTCGATTGAAAAATGATTGAGTTTTTATTGCATAAACGAGCATGCCGCTCTGTAAGAAAAAAAATAATTAA
>JAPYZT010005259.1:0-14020 GCA_030522965.1 Tryphoninae sp. A BG-2022a
TATATGTTATGGAAAGAATAATAATGTCTTTCCACTTTTTGTTTGAGGCCCCTCGCTTGCCCCCACAAAATACGCCCCTTCACGATAGAACTACCTTAATAATTATCTCGTTCGTATTTCTAAAAACAACAATTTTATAAAAAAAATAACAAATTTTACGTTTTGTCAAAATTTAATGTCTCGTCGAGTAAATTATGTTTATTAGTTTAAAGAAAATTGGAGATTGGCTGTGATGGTTAGATGGAAATTGGTGGAACGTACCATATGTACGTATAGAGGATAGGAGATGAGATACAAAGTGAATTAATAATCGTGTGACATTCCGTCCATTATCCGTAATATATATTCCAGGAGTTTCCTGATGTGCAACCTATATATATATATATACCTATATACACAATGACAACTCTATATTTGTTATTCAGCAGCGTGTAATTAATTGCCACTGTTTAATTAGCGCAACTGCCATTATATACATATACTTTAGGGACAAATTCATTTTCCTGTCGGAGAACTACTGGACTTTCACACGTTGTTCCATGAGAATGAAATAAAAAATAATAATTCAAAAATATTATTTATTAATGGTGTAAAATATTGATAACAATTATCGTCCCCAAAAATAATCTCTTCGTTTATCACGCTCGTTAGTCACGTTTCCAAAGTTATCAGTCTCATTCTCAAAACAAGCAAAAAAAAAACGCGCGCTAAACCCTCTTTATCTCACACCCTCGTCCCTCTCGCGAGCGTCTCTCAGCTCGGATACGAAACAAAAACCCGTCTCGTTTCATAAGCGCCTGCGAAGAAGCGAGAGAGAACGAAAGAAGAAGAAAAAAAACATCGAAAAAAATCGTCGAGCACCCTTGAAAACAAGCCCTCGGACGATATAACTTTCATCTCTTTCATCCCCCTACTCGTCTCACTCTCCAACCTACCCCCGTCTCCTCGCGATTTTCTTATTTCAATGCCCCTCTTGCACTTTCATCCACCGTAGAATTTATCGAGGATTGGAGAAATTCCTTCTTTTCTCTTACTTCTTTTCGAATATACGTATTTTCCTCTTTTTTTTTGCGATTTCTTTTTGTTTTTTATCTCACCATTTTGATCCACGAGGTTCTCAGAGTTTTCCCATTAAAATATCTCGCCTGTTGCACTCCAGCATCGACGGATACGTTCTTTTTCTCTTATTTCTGTTTCCCTTTTCTTTTTTTTAAAGAAAATAAACCTTTGATTTTTTCATCCAGACCAGTTTTCTTTTTTTACATCGCCGACTTTCTCTCTCCGGAGATAGACTTAAAGTCGTTCCAGCGTTTCTGTACAGGGAGAAATGCGAGAGGGACAATTTTTCTTCTTTTTCCTACATATTTGTTCGTCCACGACGTCGCTTCGCAAACCTTTCCGTCGCCTGTCAAAAAAAAGAACGAAACAAAAAATCTCCACTTTCGTTCCCGAGTATCTAGTTTTTTCCAGGACAAGCTAGGGAGAGAGGAAGAGAGAGAGAGTGACCACCGAGTCTTCCTACACGGTCTAGACTCGCAGCGACGATCAAAGTCACTTTGTCTTCGACGAAGACCCACTCACCGATCGCACTTCGGATTCGGCCATAGAAGAATTCCGTCGGAGTATTCGGCGTTTCTTCTTCCCATCGGTCGCTTATGTATCCTATACATATATACATGTATACATCTCTTTCATCGAGATCTCGCGGCACTCGAGAATGAATCCCCCTCGTTCACTCATCCGAACCCTTGATTGATAAGACTTTCGTTCTTGGCGCAGAGACGAAAAACTTTCCACCACGAAAATCAGCAAGAAAGAAGAAGAAGAAGAAGAAGAAGAAAGAACTTCATCCCAAGCTTCTTTTTCTTCGTGCTTTTATATCGTGACGGGGGGATAACGATCACTGATTGCGATTAGTGTTAAAAGTCAGCGTTACTCGGAGGAAAATTGCTACAGGACTCCTTTTCCCGAGAGTAGTGCAGAGGTCGTAATTTTTAGCTTGAAGTTGTTGATAACTATCGCCTTTAAAACTCAAAATGCGTGTTTTTCAATCGTAGATTGGCTGGTGGTATGGGAATATTGATAAAATCGATATGAGAATAAACAATTCTTTCATTTCTCCGACGATAATTGGAATTGTAACTTCCTGTTTCAAAATTTCGAAAAAACAATAGTGTGAACCACTTTTTACCATTGCTCTCTGTGTACCCTCCAAATTTTAATCGGATCGGTTGCTCGGTGCACGAGGAATTACCGATTGCGTTTTCGAAGCGCTAGTCGGCCGTAACGACGGCCGATTTTGCTGACGTTATCAAAGTTCAACCGTAACGACTGTTCATTATCGATTTTCCCTGATCGATTATTTACTATAATTGCTGATGATAATTATCGATAATTAATGCCAGGGAGTATTATCGTCATTATTATCGACTGTGATTATCGTTAATAATCGCTGATAACGGAAATTGATAAAAATTGTCGGTAGCGATCGATGGTAATCATATCGGACATGGACAACTCGTATTAATTATCGGTAATCATAATTTTTTATCGATTATCGATAATAACGATTTAAAAAGAAAAATCTACATTCCTCGTTCCACCACGAGTCGAAATTTCACGTTACTAACGTTCTAGAGAGAACTTTCTGTCAGGGAATTTTGACGCGATTGTCGTGACGAAAACTGCACGTTGATAGCTAAAGCACCGTATATTACGTATGTACACGTGTACGTATATGTTGAGACGTATATATAAACATAAAGTACGCAAATATGTCGGGAAAAAAACTGAGTCAAGGGACTTGGGAAGTTAATAAAAATTCCGCTGGGAACTCACGTACTTCACCGTCTCTCATACTCATCGGAGAGACCTTTTCCACTTTTTGTCGAGACTTCCCGACAAACGTCATGTGCCAAGAAGCATAGAGCAATAGAAAAGAAAGAGACGGAGGAAGAGAGGACCCTGGGAAAACGCACGTATACGTGCACTGTGAACTTAACCACGATGGAGAAGACTGGAACAAGAATTTCTCTATATAGAGCTGAATGCGAAAATTCTCGTTCATTCTCTCTCTCTTCGAGAATTTATTTATCGGAATACCAACGTTTGTCTTCGCTCTAGGGGGCGCTCCGAAAGACCGTATGTGGTCCGGGCCGAGCGATGGTCAACGGGGGAATAATGAACTACACCAGGAGAAGTCCCTAGAGCTTTTTTCCGACCACGAATATTATTCCGACCTTAAAATTGTCTCGGAAACGTGTTTACACGCATAAACATGAAAATCTTTATTCCGGAAGTGTTGTCCAAGTTTAAATCAATATTTGAATCATTTTCTTCACGTTTGAGTCTTCGAGCGTTTAATTTATCGCTAAGATCGATTTTAATTCAATTTTTTATTCTCAAGGTCGACAATATTTGTTCAATATTTGTGTATAATTTTCAATTTTTTGTAATTCCAGCCGATGATTCCATTCATTGGCCAAAAAGTCACTGCGTTTTCTTCTCACAAATGAATTTATAACTCGATGCATTAAAAATATAATGATTTTTTAATCGAACTACAAAATTTCTGATTTAATAAAATTAAACTTGATCCTCGAACAAAAAACTCACCCCGCTTGACGTCACGCCACGTGTTCGTGATTTCTTCCAGTCTTCCCTCGCTCCGATTCGGCACTAGGCCGCTCGACTGTCTCACATCGTTACCCGTTTTGAATTCCTCGCTTCTGAAACAACGATAAAACAAAAATACGTTGAATTAAGAAAAAAAGAATAAAAAAAAGGCTTTCACCCTGGAAAAAATTCAACAGCCGTACATTATCGTTTATATCGTCGCCCGTACGAATTACGAAGCAAAAAAACACTCGGGCGAATATTTATTCGAACATTCGTACAAACCCTTGCCCGAGCCAGAATATTGGCACGGGAGCCAGAAAATTCGCTTAGTCCGTATGTAAAAAAAGAAAAAAGGTTTTGCAAAGTAAAGAGAAGAGAGATCCGCGAAGAACATATTTTTCTATGTCGGTCACACGTTACGTCTCCCACTCCTCTTTCTCTCTCACGCTCTGATCTCCTCTCTGCCCCTCTGCACTTCTCTCTCTTTCTCTCTTTCACCTTGTCTGACGGAAAGTGCGCACCCGTGGTCGCGACTATTCGGCACAATCTGGACGGCATATTCTGCTGTTACGGCCGTGGCGAAAGAGTGAGAGACTGCGAGAACGAACGAGAGAGAGAGGGAGATAGAGAGAGGGAGACGTGTGCACATGTGTCAAATGCATAATGCATCTCGTGCATTCCTATAGCTGGATTTTCCGCGTGGATACCGCATATGTATTCGGTCCTTGTATATATGTACGAGTATACATAATCTCGCGGATCCTCGAACGGCTAACACTTGTTCCGGGCTCGAGGATATACACATATACTGGTATACGTTTCAGCGGGCTTTTACTCACCTATGCAACATCATAGAGCAGAGGCAGAGGAGAGAGAGAGAGAGAGAGAGAGAGAGAGAGAGAGAGAGAGAAGGGGAGAGAGAGAGCTTCGTAATTCTCTCCTCCTGCCCCTCGCCACCACCTCCCTTCTTCAGCTCTTCCCACATAACCCCAATCATCGCTCTAATGATCCGAAAAATGGCTCCCTTTGTGCGCACAACCGTGGCTGTAAACGACGGAGAGGCAATTTGGCAGAGTTGATTCATATCGGTGATAAGCGACGTGTGGGTTGTGAAAAAGGAGGAAAAAATAAATAAAAATTGTTGGCAAAAAATAAAATATAAATGGTCGAGGGTCGTGGGAGTCGAGGAATGCGAAATGCGAAGTAGGTAAGGCAATGCCGGGTTGGACGAGAATGAAAAGTTTTGGAGTTTATTTTCTGGCGAGACAGAATTTCCCGGACGGCGGTGGCGACCCGCAAAGAAAGATAATCTCACCTCTCGCTGATTGCGCAACTCCAACGAGTACTCTCTCTCTCTCTCTCTCTCTCTCTCTTTGCCTCGTTAACCCGCAGTTCTGGTGTTATTAGCGAGAATTATATCGGGCGTGCGGTGATGGAGAGTCGACTATATAAAGTCAAAGTTCATATCCTCTCGCGGAACGAGAAGAGAGAGAGAGCTCGTGAATAAAAAAAATCGAGTCGACTCACTCGTCAGTTGCTGAAGCTGAAAGAGGAAAAAGTCATGGACGAGAGAGAAGAGAAAGAGGAGGGGGAGAATTTTGTGACCACGAATCGTGCTAACTTTTATCGCCCATGGGGTCGCGACGGATCATGACATCGAACGAAAGTTAAGTACCGTCCCGAGAGTGTGAGACACCAACCTCCCTTCCCCTCCTCCCTTCACTTCATTCCATCTCGCATCCGCCCCTCTACCGTTGAAACGTCGAAACTCGCGCGCCTGTACCCTTAAAATGAAATTGCTCGTAAATTCGGGTAAGAATCTTTTATCTCCTAATGTGACAGCCTGTTCGGGTTTCAACCCCTCAAGACTCGCATCTCACCACGTTTACGAGATAAGCGTGCGGGCAACCGCGTACCAAGCGGAGAAAGGGATACTGTTTTCTTTTTTTTTATGGTTTTGTGACATCGGGCAGCGGCGTATGCGCGAAGTTCTTTTCATCACAATCGATTGGAGAATCATCGATACAGTGATAAGGTTTAGACTCGAGTTCTAAAGTGCGTATGGAATTGTAGAACGAAGATTGGAATTTGTACCTTAAAAAAGAAAATTAAAAATTTTCCTGCTTTCGAGCGAAAATGTCACAAAAATTCACCTGTCAATATGTCATCTTCGTGACACATGAAAACTTTCCAATCCAAACAGGTGGCAATAAAGTGATTTTGAACGTAAACAATGTTTCGCTTGTTTAACCCTTCACCTTCGCACTATAATTCGACCGTCGCTCTGGATCTCTCCTAAATTTCCTAAAAAGCGAATACTCCTAAATAGTCATAGAATGTAAATACATATTTGTTAAATCGCAAAACTTATTTTTTTTTGCTGTAAATAGATATCTAAGCAAAACCTGTCGAAACAGTGTTTTTGCTCAAATGTCAATAAAAACAAAACGTGTGACAGGAAAACAAAACCCCATAGGTTATCATTATAAATATCTTAATGTTTGAGAAAAATCGGGTTGCAATCATTCCCGCCGAAAAAAAACATAATTATTGAATTCCCGGAAAATAGACGTTTTTAAGGAGAGGAAAATTGATAATGTTCATCAAAAATAACAAAAATACAATTTTTTTTAAGGTAGTACTGTCGATATTGAAATAGTCGATTGTATATACAGTCATTTTTGACTTATGTAGTATTTAGAATAGGCAACGTCGCAATAGAGTGAGAGAGACAAAGATCATCTGTTTTGGTCTGTTTCCCTTGAAACAGACCAAATGACGTTGCCACGCTACACTGAATTACAATATAAAAACACATTTGGGATATTTATTTGTTAATTACGACGATCACATGCTCTCAACCTGTATTTTTAAGGATTAAAACTGTTCCTTATTCCTTATTCTACCCTTTTTCATTGAAATCTGAACGGTACTTTTGGTAAAATACAATGAAAACTGTGATTTCGCATAAGACTCAATGTTAAATTTATGAAATTGTCAATGTCAATATCTTTTTTCTGGTTCTCTGTAGTCCCTTAAAAATTGAACTGGATCTTGTTCTTATCATAATCTACTACTGTACCAAATTTGATTAAATTCTGAACGGTAATTGTATAACCGACAGTACTACCTTAATGTTTTTTTTCAATAACATTGCTTATAAAATTGTCAATTATGAAATTGATAATTGTTCAATGCCAATTGATTCAATGCCAATATTCTTTTTACTGGTTCTCTGTACCCTCGTCAAAATTGAACTGGATCTTGTTCTTATCATAATTTACTACTGTATCAAATTTTATTAAATTCTGAACGGTAATTCTATAACCGACTGTACTACCTTAATGTTTTTATTCAATAACATTGCTTATAGTGAAAAAATATTTTTTCAAATTAAAAAATATTACGTCAACGGTGAAACATAAATTATTAGATAAAGGATGCTCGCTCGACCACAAACTGCTGTATTTGGGATCCCACAGTTATAACAATAATTTTACATACCATGACAAACGATTTTAAATGTTTTATATCAAAAACAACAAATTTTTTAAAATCACTTTTTGCCAACGCGCTCATCGCACTCTGTCACTCACGACCACTGGACAAGTTTGAAGTGTCTTAACTCATACACTAACTGACAGAAAATCCTCAACCGTTGACTGTGAGATCTTACACGCCCAAAGTTTTTTTAGGGGAAAGGAACCAAGACCCGCACATTTTCCGTTTATGAGAAATGTATAAAGAAAATTTTTCTACTGTTACGAATGACCCAGTGGGTCGGCGAAGGGTTAAAGACCTTCGGTAAAGCAATGGCGTAAACCCATGAGCACTTACGCTCAACGATCGATGAGTTATCATACTCTAATGCAGATCCACTAGAACTTGATAATTGGATTGGAGATCGAGTCATTTGAAAGTCGGTAGAGTCGATGTATAAGTCGCGAGAGGCTCGATTAGCGGCCTCCATGTTGCTCCCTGATGGCGAAACGAATTATCGGGAAAGAATCGCTAACGATCGACGTTAATAATGGACTTGGTTTTATCCCCTCTTTCGTGGCACTCTGTCATCTCTCTCTCTCTCTCTCTCACTCTCTGGAATTCTCGAGAGAGACTTTTACGAGGGAGAGGGAAGAGAGACCCTCGATGAGAAGAATGGATGACTGATGAGGGCCCAGGATTTCCGGGGCGAGTGTCCTTTCGATATCCCATCGAGTACGCTCTTTCGATAGCTCTTCTCTCTCTCTCTCTCTTTCTCTCTATCTCTCGGTCAATCCTCTGGCGGAGAGGCATTTACGACTCTTCAAACGCCTCTCTCTCTCTCTCTCTTTCTATCACCAATGCCGCTCGCAGGATTGCACTATTCGCCCTACCGATTTTTCGCGACTCGAACTCATCTCTGTTTCTCTCGCTCTTTCTCCCTCCCACTCTAACCACCTTCCGTGTCAGTCCGTCTGTTTGTCATTGTCACTCTCTTTCCACACCGCAAAGCTCGGCAAAATCCATTATACACCTTCGTTCTATACGTTTTTTCGAAACGTTTCCATCAGGCACGTTGGAGAGAAAGGAACGAAAAAAAAAGCGGAATTAGTAGCTCGAGAGCTTTCTCCCATTCAGGAATTCTCGTTATTCACGAAACTTCTGTGACAATTTGCGGGACGAGATTTGTCCTTGATATTTTAGAATCTCTCGTTTACCCAAAGTTCAATCCAAACGAAGTTTTTTTTTGTTCCTACCAAAAGACTTCACGATTCCCGTGATTAATTGGAGACAAGCGTTCGAACACCTCGTCACTCGATCAAGGACAATGATCGTATCTCGAGTAATAAAAATTACATCGAACTCGATAAATCATTCGTATCGTCCAAGAAAGCAAGGACCACAAATTAAAGCAAAACTTTCAGCTTGATTACCCAAGCTCGTTAACTCGAGGGAAAAAAGAAGGAGGAAAAAGAAAACAAACAAACAAACCCACCGGGGCTTATTAGAAAAACGAGGCACGATCATATTACTTTTGGCGAGCGTAGCAAACAGTATCGTTAGGGGTTTGCTATGCTTTTGCTACCGAGAAACCTTCCCTGTGTTTTTTGTGACTAACTTTCACCCTTCGTTTTTTCCCCCATCTCACCCTCTCTCTCTCTCTCTGTCTTTTTCTCGTTCCCTCTCTTCCTATCTTTTACTTCTCTCATTCTATTCCTCTATATATCTTTCTCGTTCGCTTCCCAGCGCGTTTCTCCACACCCGACTTAACGGCTCAATCTAATTACCCCGACCTCGTTAACCCGTCGGCACAGGCCGTGTACGCTCTCTCTTTTGTGGCCGCATGCTCACTCGCAGTATCCGCTCTCTCGTCCTGACTGCCAGAGACCGAGAGAACATATTCTCTGTCTCTCTCTCTCTCTCTGTCTCTCTCTCTCTTTCTCTCTCTCTCTTTCTCTCCCTTGCTCGGCTTATCGTTCTATCTTTCTTTCTCTCTCGACCGTCCACTGTGCAGTCGTGAAACTTTTCGAATCCACCAACTGCTCGTCGTTAAGAGAGACGAGAGAATTTCTCGCAACGATTCGTCGACCAATACCCGTCATCGAGTGAAAATCCGAGCGCTTTTCCTTCTCTACTCCCCGAGATAATAATACCAATTCCCCGCTTTTGCGTCAACGACTGACCGAAATTTTGGTTAATGCCATTTGCGCAAACTCATTTTGTAACTTGCTTTAGGAATCTCCGTTGGCAGTAATAAAAATTGTAATTTACAAAATGGACGTTATCGCTTTTAGAACAAACAAATATCAACTTTATGCAACGCTATCAACGAGTAGAAAATAAAACTTTTCTAATACGATAAATTCCATTCTCAAAGTCGTTACGAGGAACATAATAAATATTTCAATTCTAATTAAAATAACAATTTTCAAAAATGAACGTATCTCTTGTAAAAAAAAAATCTCAACTTTTTACAAACCTGCTTTTCGTAAATGAAACTTTCCCAATCATAAATTTCATTCCCAAAGTCGTTACGAAGCGAGAAAAAAAATTGGTCGAATAGAAAAGCAAGCTTGATTTTGGATTTGAATTTTAGATTGTTATAACAATCTAAAATTTGTTATCGCTAATTCCTCAATAACCATTGACATCCTCGCTTATCTTTCGATCGGGGACAACCGATTGAGCGAATCGTTAATTGTAAACGATCGAGTAATAAATACAAGCGAGATTACTCGATGGGCACTGGGGAGCGGAAAAAACCGGATGTAAATGCATCCCTGAGATGCAACGACGTCGAGACTTTTGCTTATGTATTCAACTACTTGATTAGCAACAGTCGACGAGACGGGCTTATTCGCGAGGTAATTACAAGTCTCGCAGGTACTTTACTCTCTCTCTCTCTCTCTCTCTCTCCTTCTCAATCTTTCTTCCTACCTTCTCTCGGTCTCTTTCTCCAAGGAGAGGTGCGAGTGCTTTGCAGCCCTGGGAGAAATCCGCGAGAGGGTAGTCACGAAGCACATATAGGAAGGTGTTCTGGCCCAACTCTGCGGCGCCTTACTCCATCCCTTTACTCAATTAGTCTTGCACTCTCATATAACGTGCTCGCGCACCCAACTTCTCATCGTTCTTCAGTCGCTGAAGAATATATATATATATATATATATATATATATATTTATAGGCCTCTCTAGTTTCCCAAGATCCCCGTTAATTTTGGTCCATGTTCATCAGTCGTCCTCTTCTGGCACATCTCTCATATCTCAATTAAGAAAGTCTGTTTCGACACAGCACTCTCGCATCACTGCCACTCGTCTATCACCGAATTACTCGTTTCCGGTAAAGTTTATGAGAGGAGGGAGAAGATTTCGTGTCCATGGGAAGAGAAGAGGGGTAATGCGGGTCAGTGGGCATCGAAGGTCGTTAGGAATGACATTGAAAGGATTCCGTCGAGATTCAATGTTTCAGACGTTACCCAAGGTCAATGCCTTTCAATAATTATAATTAACACTTTACCCACCAGCTGTCGATTAATCGACGTTTGCTTCCCAACGCTTACCGACCGGTCGTCGATTAATCGACTTTTGATCTTTCTGTTAGATTTGATTAGGTTAGATTGACAAGTAGCAAGCAGCAAGCATTTCGCATTCTTTATTCAGATAATCGGTGCTTTTTTCTAACCTTCAGCCCTTAGAAATGAATAGAAAGGATAGTCTCGCCGAGTTTTATCTCGACGACTTGTCAGATTGTCGAGCAAAAAAAAATTAAGCAAAACACGTTTCGCTTGTAAATACTGCAACGTTCGACTACACAAAGACGACTGTTTCGAGCGGTATCATAATTTTAAAAAAATATTAAACAATTGTTATAGAAAAATATAAAAAATATTGTTATATGGGTCATGGTACACTTTATGTAAATATTAAACTGCATACGGTTGTAATTGATTAAATAAATATTGTTTATCACTAATATCATTAAAATAAGAAATTTTATTAAATTTTGTAAGTCGAAACAAATCCGGTGTGCTAGACGATCTGCGTCTGAGCGGTCGGTCACAAGGACATAGTTTCTCGAATCGCTGCCGGTCGGTAAAGTGTTAATTCTAAAAATACAATTAATTGAATATTTTTTTGTTTGTTGCAAAAGTCAGACTTTATTCTTGCGCAATTACGTATTTCAGAATAGGAAAAAGTAAAGAAAAGATAGGACTTTCGTATAGGATTTGCGTATCGTAGGATGAGAGGTGTTCAATATCGCAAATTGAAATGTGTCAATTTGTAGGCGGGAGAGGCCTTCCGGCCTGTTTTCTCGATCACGGAATCGCCTGCTCCTGCGAACGAGCGAGAGTCGAGGCAAGCAAATTTTCATCCATTCATCTGGCTAAATGACGTTGACACTGGCAGCAGGCTAGATCCGTTAATCGCGTTTCCCGCTATGGAGAGGCCTCTCTATATCTCTATCTCTGCCCCCCCCTGCCCCCTTCGCGGACGTCTACGTTCACGCTGTCGTTCAATGACAGGCCTCTCGGACGAATACGTCGGCATTAAATTGTCGTTCGTTCGTACACACGTTGTCGACAGTTCGTTTTAGCGCGTAACTAAAAATCAGTAGTTTGTGCCCCCTTGCTCTTCACATTTCTTGTACCTACCAGGGAAAAAATAAAAAGATGTTCCTCTCTATCTCTACCCCCCTCCCCCCGCCCCCCCTCGCGGATGTTATACCGCGTAACTAAAAATCAGTAGTTTGTACCCCCTTGCTCTTCACATTTCTTGTACCTACCAGGGAAAAAATAAAAAGATGTTCTTCTCTATCTCTACCCCCCCCCCCCCCCCCCCCCCCCCCCCCCCCCCCCCCCCCCCCCCCCCCCCCCCCCCCCCCCCCCCCCCCCCCCCCCCCGCCCCCCCCTCTTGTACCTACCAGGGAAAAAATAAAAAGATGTTGCTCTCTATCTCTGCCCCCCCCCCCTCCCCCCCTCGCGAACGTCTACATTCACGCTGTCGTTCAATGACAGGCCTCTCGGACGAATACGTCGGCATTAAATTGTCGTTCGTTCGTACATACGTTGACGACAGTTCGTTATACCGCGTAACTAAAAATCAGTAGTTTGTACCCCCTTGCTCTTTACATTTCTTGTACCTACCAGGGAAAAAATAAAAGGATGTTCCGTAAAACGTAATGGAGGGCGGAAGTTGTTCATGAAGTGTGAGAAAACGCGCCCAAGGAGGAGAGGCGATCGAAGAGGGCTTGTGGAAAAGCTAGAGAGCTCTTTTTACAGGGAAAACGAGAGGGATATAAAGAGAGAATAAAAAGATCGTGTACGAGAGAGATGAAAAAAAGGATGGATGTATAGAGCTTTTTCTTTCTCGTAAAAGGGAGGGTCTTGCAACGCCCAAGCAGATCCGAGATTTATGAACAGGGAGGCTGGTTTATATCGCAAGAGAGGAGCCCTCTTTCGTCCACCATTTTGTTCTATGATTGCGAGAGACCCTTCTCTCTCTCTCTCTCTCTCTCTCTCTCTCTCTTATTCTCCCGAGGAAATTCAGCTTCTACGGATCACGCGTCGCTACGGTCTTTATCCTTATCTCGTAATTTACCAGAAAAACGTCGAGAACCGACGGGGAAAAGACTAATAAAGAATCCAAGGGCTGATACGATACCGCTTTCCCCATCCGTCATTGTGGTAAAACGACGTGAAAAATTTTATTCTCACGAGAGAAACAGCTTTTCCAAAGTTTTTCTTTATTTCTTTTCGCAAAGGAATTATTTTACGGTTATAAAGGAAATTGAATGTAATCGAGTTATTACGCTTAGCTTTACAACGAGAATTCAAAAATTTTTTAATTGTTTTCAGTAAAACGTCATTGCGTCTTGGAAAATTAATTCGAATGAATAAAATTAAATTTAATATTTTATAAATTATTTTTTGTATTTTGATAATTATTTTGGCTCGTTAGAAAATACTTTTGCGCCCCGGCACTGTTATAAATATTTAAATTTATATTATATTAGGATTTCTCCGGAGTCGAAAGATCTCTCAAAAAAAAATTACAACAATATTAACTTGACAAAACAGGATGTAAAAAATAATATTCCTTATCATTGTCACACCACGCATTTCACCACGTGTCGTATATCTTCTGTTTTTTTAGTCCCTTGCTCTTCATCCCTCTCGCGGTTGACTCTTGATTCTTTTTTTCCTCGTCTATTTTCAGGAATAAACCAAAGCCCATTAGCATTCGAGAGCCGACGTCCCTTCCGGTCGGTGGGCACACCACTCTTCCTCCGGCATGTTCTACGTTTGAGCACCGAGATAGGCGATGAAGAGAGAGAGAGAGAGAGAGAGAGAGAGAGAGAGAGAGAGAGAGAGAGAAACGGCGAGTGAAAGATAGAGACTGGGAAAGAGGGAGAGCGAGCTAGAGACAGAGATAAAGAGAAAGGTCAGTCGGTTTTCTCCTCAACATTCGGCTATTCTGTATCACAACGTTCAACTGCCTGGAAATCGATATTTCCAACTACTATATACAGCTATACATAAACTAATCGCGATTCGCGTTCGCTCCCTCGCGAACTTCCGGTCCGCGAATTTCCGCGACAGGGCGAGACGAGATGGACGAGACATATCGAAGGGAATGCGTGACAATCGTGAAACATAGCAAATCGTGATTTTTCGTTCTCTCCAATCCCAAAACGCCCCCGTCAGTTTTATCGCGGAATCCAGGGATACGTTGAGAACTTCCGGTGATTGAAACGGGATCGCGATATCGGCCCTTTTCTCTGTCTCTCTCGCTCCCTCGCATTTTCCCTAGATAAAAAGATCACGTTACTTTTATTCAAGAAAGTCGATAACGCCTACTGGAAAGTTCGCAAGAATTGAACGTCCATGGAAAAAAAACTTAACTAAGCAAAACATTGTTTTTTTT